>JAQGAH010000261.1:0-53600 GCA_034696885.1 Lepidocyrtus paradoxus | reverse complement strand
TTCATGTTGTTTCAATAAAAACTCTGTCTGGTAGAGCACTTTCTTCTTGTTTCACTTTTATTGGGTCCACTGGGTATGTATTTCCTTCCACTGCAGCTTGGCTATCTTACCTACCAAAATCAAGCCACTTGAAATAAATATATTGTTCCTTCCCTCCAAAGATAATAAATTTATTGCAAAACTTCATGCTACTGCGTAACCACTGGTGGTAGCGCATTTGGAATGTGCATCTACCAACGACAAGCAGTACTTATATGGGAGAAAGCAGCCATGTGTGGAATATTTACTGTCGAACTTCTTCCCTCCTTCCTTTTCAGTCTTAATTTATTTTTGAAAAAAGGATTTTTTTTTATTAAAGCAACAGCTCCTGCTATAAACATTGATGAATAAATCCGTTTACGAGAATACATATCTGCATCTTAGTCCATATTTGTAGTTGCTGCTGATTCATGTTTTCTTCCTGTTATATAAACACGTCTGATGTTTATTGCAGTTGTAATTTGTAATATGTAAATACGTAGGAAGGATTTTTACTTTAGTATTGATTTAGAGTTCTGCTTCTGCCATAAATCTTTTAAGGGAACCTACCCAAAATATGCTTCTAGAAGATTTCAAATATTTTTAAAAAGGGAACATTGTTTGGACGCTGAATACGTCAGGCATAGTAATTTTTCCAAATGGTGACCTTCAATCTGTAAATTTCTCAAATTCAACTGTGCTAGCGTAATATGCTTCCACTTTACAACAATAATTGGTATACTTTTCGAGTTCCGCAATATTTGATACTATCAATTAACGCTTGCATAAACCTTTTCAGCACGTTTCAAAATGAAAACAAATAAAACCGGGTGAATTAAAACTATTTATGAACTGCATATTTTGGGTATGTTCCCTTGTTAGAGGCTGAATAAGCTGGTTCAATCGTTCAATGATATTACTAAAATTGACTTATCGGGAATTTGACAAAAAGGAAATATTCACTGGAATGCCGTTATTGCCAGCCTGTGCACGTTGAACCCTTTTAGACTTGAGAGATTTGCATGTTTCAATTGCATACTAAAGTTGGTGTGAGGTGTTGTATGGCATCTTAAAGCCAGAGCGGCATGAAATGCATTAAAATATACGGATAAAATCTTCAAAGGTAAACAACCTGTATCGAAGTCTGTTTAATATTTCCAGTAAGATGTACGAAAAGTTGACTTGGTTTCTATAACCGGTGTAAAAATGAAGAATAGCTGAAGGCCTAGCAAAACGTGAGACGTTGTTTATGGTTGCAATTACAGTTCCAGATATTTTGATTAAAGTGCAATGGAAGTCAGAACTCTACCGACGGTAAATAAGTTCTTCCATGCCACAATCTGAACTATTTATGATTTTCCAATAGAAGTTTACATGAAGTTATCGTGAGTTTGGTTATAGCATAAAAAGTTGTTACTTATCAAGATTTCAGAGCGTATCGAGGTCCAGAGTAAATTTCTTTCGTTGCCGTATACATTAGTATTTGTCTAATCGTATTAAATCAGGCTATTTCCTGAATGGTGCTGTCGTATAGACGTTAGCTAACCAAATGCATTATATATGCTGATATTGTAAAATAATTCCAACAAACGGTTAAGTGGCAATAATACGAGAGAAAAATGTTAAGTATGGACTATCAGAACTAATTTTGCTTGCATTTCTATCAGAACTCTGGAAAATTCCATTGAATGGAAAATCCGAAAAAAACAACTGAGCCAAACATCGACAAATCGACTTATTTCTCTTCAAATATAGACTGGTGTAAAGGACACATGTGTATATGTATTTGGGAACGTTGCAAAGAATGACCTGTAGATAGAATGGCTTTGTAGAAATGATTTAGCCAGTAAGACAAGCAGGACAAGAACCCTTTTATGTGTAATTAAAATGAAAAAATAAATAAATGAATGTTGGAAAAGTTTAAAGGCATTTTTACTTGCTCCATCATCCAATAGGTGAAAATTATTGAAATGTCAGAACTGCATGAAGCGATTTAAAAGTTGCAAGTGTTGTATGATGTATAGATTGATTATGTGTTCATAGTCTCCTGCTTTTAATTGCCAATAAATTATATAGGAAATGATATAGAATTTCTGAGGACTAAATTTTGATACTTCTTCACATATCTTCGCTTCACAAGCTAATAAATCCTGCTTTCTGCCATACACCAACTACATCCTTATTATATGGCTACAATCGAAGCAATAAAACCGATAGACCACCGGAATGACTCACATGAGAGCTAAAACTGCATCATGATAGTACATACAACATAAAATACAACCGTCAGACGATGAGAATCACCCAGGGCTCAACTCAACCTTTTATGTTTGCTCTTATGTATTAGGAATGGAACGTTTGTCGAACAATAGACATGCTTTGTGCTCATCATTTGTTCATTGTGGCGCCCACATAAGACCAGCACATAATTCAATAATATTATAAGTGATCCTTTAAGTAGACAAGGTCAAATAAATAAACAAGGGAATTCTGCGTCTGACTCGATTTCATTCGAATGAGAACATACACAAGTAGAGAGCGGGTAATGTACATGTAAATTCAAGGTTGACAAATTCTGCTGGGTTTTCAGGGTAAAAAGCAGTAAAAATTGAGGAAATAAAAAATTAATTGAATTTTTGTGCAGAAGCTTTGTGCAGACGGTTCTTTTGTTTTTCTTCCAAAGTTGTTCTGCAAAGATCGATCCATTCGTTATATTATCCCAGACGGGATGGAGAATGAAATGGCATTTTTAACTAGTGATTTGTCTGTCACATGTCAGCGACAAGCACACATGGTAGAAGAAAACCAATATTTTTTATTGCGTTAATCTGGTTTTCTCTTTCTTTTTCTCGACTCATACTACAAAATGTGATTGTCGGTTCCAGATCATCCAGCCTCTACAAAAGGTTTTTACCTATTTTCTGTGATCTGCTACCTATTCCTCAACTTCACCTGTTCAAATCTGAATTTTTAGAATGGTCTATGCTATTCTCAGATATTATAACAAAAGTCTTCAAACCTCCAATGAAGTAAGTGTCATTAAACCATTTGCAAAATACCTATTAAGTTCTCTTTCTCTACAACTCCTTATATGTAACTCAACTCAGTTCTAATTTATACTAAAAATGAGTTTTGTACCGGCACAACTCGTTAATAATTACATGCATATGTAGACAAAGTTCATTAACGAATCTGGAATGTTTGATTTCCAAAATTCGCAGAGGTTTCTCCATATTATCCCAACTGAAAACTAACCGTTCAATATAGCTGCATACCATTTCCTAGGTTGTGGTTCCACCTACACATTTACCTATTTAATTATTAATGAATGATACCTTCTAAAAACTAATTAAACCGAACAGCGACATCCTTGAAAATTAAACACGTGCTTTTTACCATTTCCTTATTCCTCAAATTTGCTAATGTCCGTACGTCATTCATTCGTACATTTGTCATATCAGCAATCACCAATCCCTTCTAGGATAAAACTTTCACAAATTGTACGTCACTTTGTGAAAAAGCAATATAGGAAGGAACATGTACATTCAAAATCCTTTCCTATTAACACCGATGACGTCCATTGGCCAAAGTAGCTAAAAATGCAATCAGCATATATACAACACAAGTGCATACATAGGCTTATAAAACGTCGGTGAAAATACTCACGCCAGTCAGAACGCAATTCATTTTAGAAATTATTTTGCCCGTCATCATCACCCACACTCGAACAATACCTGACTTAAGCACAGTATTAAATTGCAAACTATACATCATTGAATTTTGATCCTCGTTGAACTCGCGTTATATTTTTGAGCACTATTATAAGCCGAACCCTCCTTACCTTGTACTCATCTTTGAAACACACACTTGCAAAAAATATGCAAGTTGTATGTATGTTTATATTTTTTGTCAAGTTGGTAAGGTGGCAGAAAGCATAAAAATCCGACAATGAATTAGCGCAATAATATGATCCCGTAAAGATTCACTTCAAACGTATTCAAACTGATAGATGATATGAATCTATTCGACATGGAAAAATGAATGAATGGCGTCTACACTAATTATTGAAATGAATGGGGTACGAGTAGAACGAGGAGGACGTGAGTTTGTCATTATCCCCATCTACAACTAAACATTGGCTTGGAGTGCACTATCATCATCCATCGTATTACTTTTAAACAATCGAACCCAGCCATAGATACATATTTTTCCCCTTGAAATCTAACTCAATCTTCTTATGCATGTCAATGCTATGCATGGGAAGGGACTGAATGTCAGAGTAGAACAATTAGAGAAAGAGTTTATGATGTCTCTATGTAAGAGTACATTTAGGTGAATGAAATATGAGCCTATATTTATCTATATAATTACCTATGCAACTGTACATATCTTCAGGATGACGATCACTGCACTACTCCAAATGAAGAAACTCCCCGTCCATGTCAATTTCAATGAGCGTTACTTTGATTGTGAATGTCATAGGACATTACTTTCAATGACAATGAATGAAACAATCATCTATTACTGCTATTTCATTGTATTGTCTGTTTCAAACGATAAGTAGAGGTCCGGTAACGTTTTCCCCCTCTGTGGTTCTCCTCTTTGTTTAAGTATATGCCTACATGTGCTAACCCGAAATATTTGCTCAAGTCGACAAATTAGAGACGCTTTGAAAATTACTTAGGGAACCTGCAAGCATGCATATAGCGTTTGTTTGGTAAATGAACTTTCGTGTCAATGATGACACACAATTTGCCATTGTTTGTAACGGACAATGAGTACTTAATGTCTTATAACCCAAACTCGCCTCAGCTACCCAACTATTACTTGTGTCTGAACTAGGACCAAGACCATCTATTTATAGCTGGTTGGACGCCTGTCTAGCGAAAAAAAAAACATGGTTAACTAGATGACGACTTGCTTTCTCCTTCTCTCTGTTTACGAATCATTTACTTCAACTCTCAACTATTTGCTCCGGTTTAGTGCAAAGTAGGATTCTTTCTAGCTATGGGAGAGACGTTTGTCTCAAATTTTGCACAGACTTGTCTGCTCCTCTCTCTGTCCAAATGTATGGATGTTTTGATGATCTCGTTGTCATTGGGAATGCAAGGGCTTTGTTGCTTTCAATTTCATAGGTTTTCTCTTCCCCTATTGTACATTGTTTAAATTGAAGAAATGAATTATTAACAGGGAAAACGTCGGCTCTCCTTTGAACTTGTCGTTTGTATTGCGTTAGCTAAATTGAATTAAGTTTATCTTGTAATTAAGGAGAAATCTTAAGAGGGAACTGTAAGTGTAAATTACAAATAGAATATAATTCTCTGCAAACAAAGTTTTCTCAGTTCTCAGTTGTATTTACCAGGGATGAAAATAGGTTTTGACGATCCCCCTAATCCTTACTTGATGAAAAGGGAAAATAGGATGTAAGATATGTTGAGGAAGGCATGCAGAAATGAAACATTGTTATTATTCGAAATAGCTTATCGCAACCTCTAAATTTTAATCTGCACATCCAACATAATTGTCTAGCTAAAACTTGTTTGTCTTATTACAAGTTTATTCGAGAGACGACGTTAGGTACTTTTACTCAATTTTTTTATATCGTGAATTTTTTCTCTCCATATTCTCGGATTCCAGAGAATAAATATGAAATTTCTGACCAGAAATTACGAGCTTGCTAAATATTATTGAAAGTAGGATTATTATACATACTTTTATATCTACTGTTGAAACTGCCTAACACGTAAAATGTTTTTTATTAAATTTTCAAAATTGTACATTTTCAATTAGTGGAAGGTCTTGCATAGGTGATTACATGTGGTGAACTAATGAAGTAGAAAGGCCTTTTGTACAGACAGATGTGTACCCCTCACTAAAGAGCTCTCTGCAATCTATCACTGGACATTTGACTGCGAACCAAAACATCTAAAACGAGGTCATTTCTACCTAGCCCAGAAAGACTTCAATCAGTTTACGTGGAACGCTAAAACCGTAGTAGTGCTATTCTACAATAAATATATTCTATACGTACATGAATTTATAGAAATTTTTAGCAGTTGATATCACAAGTCATACGTTTGCCTTTAAGGACACCCTAAAATATACAGTATAAACAAGGAGATTGACATAACTCAAGCAGTTCTTTCATTACCTTCGACTTTGAGCTTTAAACACTAACATTACTATTCCCTAAGCAACTGGACTCTTACAACTTTCGGCACAGTTCCTACTATCATTATACATACATACAACAGTTCTGTCGGGAAACACATACTTATCCCTGCAATATGCATCCGTGTAACGGAAAATGATAGTGTCATATGTCCAAGGGATACAATACGTAAAAGAGTGCGGAATGAAGTTTGTTAGCAATGATTGTGATAAAAGTAGTATTGTCATCCATTTGCCTGCTCCCAAAAATTCCGAGCACGTTTTCTCGGAAATAGGGAAAATTGAGCCAAGGAGCACGTCCTGCTTGCTAAAATCCCTTTGCCAAAGGGAGAATTTAGGAGGTGAGCGAAGGGAAATAGCGGACATTGAATTCCAGTGGGAGCTCTCCCAGAATGAAGGAAAGTCGAGCAATGATCCCTACTCATTTATTCCCTAAATGTAAATTGGATCTGTTCACGAAAGGGGTCTGATTTCTTTAAACCGCAACTCCACTCCTCAACAGTCACATCCACCTAAAGAGCTGTAGTTCTCGTAACGATATTAAATATATTTTTTAAACTGTTACATTCTGTTGACTCTTCTCAAGTAAACAGTTATAGACGTGAATGTCTCATAGGTACAGGATGTCTGTGGAGATCTCAGCACGTGTGTACTATTACAAATTTCTGGAGAAAACATGTCCTCCTGATATAGCCCACCCACAGCATTGGCTTTGTTGACTGATGCTGAGAGATCACGCAGGAAGCAGGCACTCCACAGTTTACTTTCATCTAGGCCTTAAGGCATCATTTTAGCAAGCGGAACTGAAATTAAGGAGCATTCTCGGAACAACTAGTACAAAATAATATTACAAGTCGTATCATCAATAATCATCATCATAATCGTGGTAAGAAGCTGTAACTTCAGTTTCAACACAAACTCCATCATCCATCACTTTCCACGAAGTTGTAGCTGATTCCTTGTGATAAAAAAAAGAGAAACCCACAGATACATATCGAGGCCTTCAGTGGGTTTTGTGTGGGTTGGATTTTCTTGCAAGTTGTTTTCTTACGGAATGTTTTTCTTCTGGTTTAGCTTTTTTTCTTAAAAAAATCGTAATACATGAGGTTAGTTTGATCACTACTCATTCTCTTTGAAAGTTGTAAAGAACAGCTTGATGAAATAAAACTTGGAAAGATAAGGGAATACTTTTTGATATAGACAACCTGGCAAGCAACAGTATTGAATGTATACTTCACTAACAACCAAAAAACGATGCTTAAGTCGATGATCTTCTCTCGTTTCCAGTAAATACTTGGGTGGGAAGGAAAGCCTTGTGTCGTCGCTGATTATGCCTGTTCGTGCACATTATCCTTGGCCACGAAACATGGCCTCATGGTTCTGATGGTTGACAATGGATAATACTTTGCGTTCCTAGTTATCAGGAATCTCCAGTAGATCTGATTATGATTACGTCTGAAATAAACCGTCCTTGGAGACTAAACTTTAGGGACTTTGGAAATCATGGGGTGTGTAGGGAAAGCATTTTTTATATTTTTGTACTCGGCTTAGCCTCATTTTTCTGAAGTTACATTCGAGCGGATGTCTAGCTGGTTGCGAGGAAAGTCTGATTGAAACTCCAAAACCGTCGTAGATACATAGCCCGGATAACATGGGTATAAATATCTCTGCCGGCTTTATAAAGCACTTAGAAACTTTGCCGGCTTTTCGTGGACAGATTTCGTATTAGAGGTATGTTTTGCTTTCACTCACAATCAGTATAGGGAGCCAAGTAGCTTGTTTCTTTTGTCGCTTTTTGTATAGCTGATACGAAGGTATATAAAAACCGCCTAAGCTGCTTTCTTATTCTGAAGCGGCTCCTTTATCAATGCTTTCATCATCGTGTGTCAGGAACTTAACGAGTTTACCTGCTGAAACAGGAGAAAGCTGGAAAACTGAAATCAATAGCAAATCCACTCGAATAACAGCTCATACCGTGAACCCATAGATAGTTGAGATCAGGTTTCTTTGTCGTTTTGGGTGTTGCTGGAAAAGCCAATATTGTTTCTTTCATGCATGTGGGCCTCTCTCTGCCAGCATTTCTTAGGAAAAGATTGTCTAAAATACTGACCCAGTTTTAAAACAACATCATTCTCAGGTTCGTTTACGCTTAAATAAATACTAACCCAAACTTATGTGCCACATAAATAAAGACATTTTTAGCAGAAATTCTGAACTTGAGAGCGTTAATTGCTTCAAGAGCACAGACAAATGAAAGCTCATCGTCATCAGTGTCATATCGGTAGAATGATTAAAATACTTGAATTTTTGTAAATGGCAAAATACCTTTAAATGGTGCTATACGATTCGTCGGAGCGGCACTATGCTCACATGTTGATGTTAACTATAAATAATACGTAAAGGAAAATCGTAATACGATGATATTGAATAAATACTGAAAGCTTCTAATTACGTACGCTACGCCACTTGTTTTTAAAAACAAATCCAAAGAGCTAAGCAAAGGAAATGGGAATCCCAGGTTTATTTACTTGTTGGGTCTTTTGCATATTATTCAAGTAGTTCAAATATTTTCACAGAACACAACAATTATTACGTTGTCATTGTGTTAACCGTAATTATGCTTCAAAGCCTGAAACTTGATAGCTTATGCAAACTATCATGTTTCATCGTAATTAGTAAAGTAGATTTTGTTGCTCTCAGTTCTGATATTCAAATAGCAAATGAACTCATTAAATAAGGTTGAACAAACACAACCTGGCGCTGTGTAATTGAATAAACCGGGAAAGGTTTTATTCATGACAGTCTCATAGTTAATTCTACTCATGTTCATATAAATTTTGCAGAATGAACTCAAGTATTGACTTGCTGTGAATACCAATGATGACTTTCTTTCTGATTTAGTCTAGCCCTTTCCTGGACAAGCGGAAGAATCAATATGAGTACCTTCAAATGTTTGAGGGCTGCGTAAGAGTTAGCCAGAAATTCCATCATAAATCAGCTTTAAAGTTTAATATAACATTTAACCACCAAATTGTCGACAGATAGGTAGAGGTTTTCAATGAATTCGTAATAAATACTAACTCTACAGTTGAAATATAGCATCAAATTAGGTACAACAAATAAATTCCTTAAAACCGGGCTGAATCCTAAAGAAAATCTTCCTTAATCACTCGGTATAATCCTCTGCGAAAAATAAAAGCCCTACAGTGATGCTTTATGTAGTAATGTAATAAGATTACATTTTGCAACCGAAAACCAGCCAACATTGAGTAAAACGCACCCAAACATTCTCACAGCCTCTCTTCCAAGGCAAACTATAGTGGCTTCTTATCCCTGTCTTTTCACATGAAAAAGTAAAAAGAAATTACTTGCTGAAATTGATTTACCTTCTTTCATGTAAGGGGGTCATTCTAAGTAGCGATACTGGATAGAAAGGCCAGCAGTTTTGATCATACTAAGGCAAATATTTTGCCATTCGAATGTATTTAAGAAAGTGTAGAAAATGTGTATAGCGCCAGGCAGTGACTCAGAAGTAAGCAAAAAATTGTCCGTTAATAAACCAATTTTCACGCTGATTCAAACAATTGCGTGGATTGTATTTTTTAAAAAATAAAATGAATAATTTTTGCATAATTTTATTTTGGCTAGTGAGTCTACACCTTATGCGCCAAAATTTGAAAATTTACATATCAAATTCTAGTTAGCATTTTAGCTACAAATTTCACCTATGACTCTATCAGTTTATATATTCATATGATCCCGAATTTTGGTGGTAGGTCCCAACTGCTCATCACCTGCACTATCAGAATTTCAACTTCATTTACTCTGTATTTAATACTCTTTCGGACGAGTCATGCTTTACGTTTGTATGATGATTTTCTATACAACTGCTGTAGCCTTTTATTCTCGTCTCGCTACTTAGTACGAGTACCCTATTAAACTTTTTCTGCGGTAAAGACCCAACTAGATAAATACCGAGCATTAAACTCCCCATTTCTCCATGGCTTGCTTTTTCAGCAGAAAATAAAGCTAGGGCTTGTGTAAAGATATGGAATTTTTGTCATTTCCATCTATTCATTCAATATACTTAAACCGTTCCGGTTTCTTCCTTTTCCTGTATTCATTCCTCCGAAAAGCAGGATTTCCATTATATTGGTAGGTGTTCAAGGCAGCAAAAAGTAGCAAGCCAGTGTAAAAAAATTTGTTGGTAGATTTAAGATTCATTCTTTCTTATCTTTTGTAATGTACAGGAAATGAGTTTTCAGTGTCACATCAAAGGGAGGATTTTCCGTCGGTAGAGAATCCTCTGTAAGTTGGGAACTTGACGGGAGATACTTATACGCTTTCATAATGTGGCTTATTTGGTTTGGAGTTCAGGTTCAGAGATAATACCTATACTTATATAAAAGAACACGAAGACTGTTAATATTATGTAACGTATAATCCAACTCGCTCAACATCATCATCAGAGTGAAAGCCAGATCCAAGTGGAGGTAAAAATAATAAAAGGCTACTGTTCAAAACTGTATGATTTCATTGATGTCAGTAGCCATCGCATTGTCATTTCTTTGAATATTTTCGTATTTATAGAATTTTTCCATATGCACATACATGGAAATTGACTATCTCATAGACTACTACATTTGACACTGATTAGCAGCTAACGACAAAATGAATACTATGATGTAATATGATGATTTCACAAGCCTATTATTTCCAACTTAAGAAGGGATATTAGTCACCGACTATAATTAAAAAGATCCATCTATATATTTATACTACATTACTATAACCAATTACCATATTTTTCATGTAAGTTGATACTACAGATACATTGAACAAACGACTTATAATGATACATACAACAAAAGATCAATAAGTACTTATACACCTCTATCTGTACGCTGGGGCTTCAATCCTTTCCGTTACTTCAGGATCGAATGAAGGATTATACGAATCTTCCTGATTTCATTCACCCATTTTAGGACAGCAGAACATGAGCCTTATCAAAACTTAGCGGTGGCTCGCCTTCCGTTCTCATTCTTTCCCGGTTTGCTGCTCTCGGCCAAAATTTTATGGACATGAGTACAAAGCAAAGATTCACTACAAAAATACTTGATTACCATTAGGGAGGAATTTGGGTATGGAAGAGTGAGTTCCCGGGGAGATATTGAGAGTTGAAAGAGCTACTCACATTTCCACAACCCTTTGATGGACTATTGTCTGATCCCATAGACAGTTGTTAAACCATGGATAAGGATCTGAATAAAGTACTATATTCATGCAATCTCCTTACCATGCCCTCACCATGTCAATCAACTTAATTCAATTTCGTACTATATTCAGGTTTCATGAAACAAAATGTCACGGTGAAATCGAATCCAGCGAATCGAATCTTTACTACACTCCGCTAGTTAGATTCCTGAGAAGTGAAAGGGGAACTGTAAAGTGTCACAATATTGGAAGGCATAAATTCCGCGTCCGCATTGAACGTGTCGCAAACTCATAAAATATTGAAGATGCTCTGCATTATTGTCGGCCGGGATGAGACGATACACTGTTCCTGAACCTTACAAATCCCTAACAAAATAAGCATGAAAGCAATTTATATTTGACGAAATGCTGGATTAACTCTCGTGAATAAAAAAAAAATGATATTGAGAATGGTTTTGTCTGTTTTGCAATGTGTCGCTAGTCGCTATATACGGACTGTGTGAATATCAAAGTTACATTAATGGCGTGCATGTGTACTAGCTTTAGCAATACTCTATCATTTTACTGATAATAATGCAGACAATAAGGAGGCTTTCTATTTCAAATAGATATTCGAATATGGATTATGTAACTTAATCTCCCATGTTAGTGCTACTTATTTTATGAAAGGGGAAGTAAAAAACGATACGCTAAAAGCGCTATTTTGTTTTGACTATGACTTTGAGTAAAAAAAAAATATGAATTTAATGGTAGTATTATACTTCATTACATGGAAAGTTATGATAAAAAACATATACTTGAGTAAATGCACATGTACAGAATAGTTATCACAAGGCTAATGTAATAATGTTCATGAAGCGTGAATGGCAAGCTTTCCACTTTTCTCATATTTAAACTCATTTTTAACGAATGTCGCCTCTCGCGCTCTGACTTGAAACAATCCACATACCGATTTCCGCATAACTTCCTTTTAGTATGACGCTTAGTTTAGATAGATGCTGGAATGCACACTTTACCTTCAAAGTTAAAAGCTGAAAGCAAAAGTCAATGCAATTATAGAGGATAAGAAAGATGATGAGGTAAAGTCAAATCGATCCAGGATGACTTTTACATGGTTCGCAGTATTCACTTTTTATTATGTTTGCATGAGGGACTTTATTGCTCCATGTCACAATCCCAGCTTCCTTCTCCATTAAAACTTCACAACGAATAAAGTAAGCAGTGGAAGACTTGCAGTAGCTACCTATGTGTTTATGAAATGATATTTATTCCAGTTGGCAACTTACTATTTGTTTAGTACCTAAAGTAAGATAGTACATGTTGATGTAGGTAGGAGATTATGCAACATCCGCTGTAACGAACGACCCGGTCAATGTCAGGAGCATTTCACAAAAAAGGCATTTAAATATGAGCTGGGAACTGTATTTATGTATATATGCTTAGCTAAAATATTTACCATCTTGAACCCACATAAAATGTTTGTTTTTTCTTAGCTATTAAATGTCAATCCCCTACAGGGAATTTATATTTAGTTTTTGCTGCTATATATGTACCTCATCTCTAAACATTATATACCCACGAAAAAAGTATGAAAATAAGTATAAAAATAAGTATACAGTTAAATACGTATGTATGGTACAATATAGCTTATGACTGATCATGATTTATAATAGATTTGACGGAGAAATATTGTGAATTGAAGCTCCCAAATCTGTGATGCTCACGGTCAGTGGAGAATATTAAATCGAATCGTCCTGCGATGTTCGTCCCGCCCAAATAAAATAACCATTATTGGGTAACACGTTGCTAATACAATTTTATTATCTCCATATTTTTTGCAGACCCAATCTTAAAAGGATGGGAAGAGAGCGGAAAGAGTCTTCATGCAAAGTGATAAAAATGTGGCAGACACAGCGTAGCATGTTTTGCAGACTACTGGTATCGTGCCTATTATTATGTCATTTCATTTCACCCAGTCATGGATTCTTCTTCCCAAAATCATTTTTCCGGAAGAGCCCATCCACAGAACAGCCACCATCATATCATCCGCCACCACAACATCCACGCATATTAGGAAATGGTGGTCACATGCAATTTGGATCCGAACAATTGCAAGGTTCTGGAACGGATATTCAGCCGGCCATAAGAATAGTAAATAGGCCACCACCACCAAGAAACAATGATCAACAGCAAGAAGCAAGTGGACCTCCACCAGGTTCACAATTTCATGTCCCTCGAGAACTTTGTTTAGCTTGTGAGAAGTTTCCATGGATGCCTGTGGCAGGTGTGGAGAATCCTTCTGCCTCAGGATCAGCGACTTCCTTTTCACACTCACAAGTGCAACCGTATAATAATAACAACCAGAAACCCCATTTTATTTCCCAAGACTCGCAGCCGACAAAGACAATCGTTATTAATGCTTTAGGAGAGGCACCGGGTCCGGTGCCATTTCCGCCATCTATTCCAAGCCGTCGTCCATTTGCCATTCAGTTTGATGCGAATCAGTCAGGTAACATGGTAAATTACCAGGATGGGCCGAAGCCACAACAAGCACCACCATCACCACCACCATCTCCTCTACCTTTGGACAACACTTCTCAAGGGAAACACAATAGACCTGTTTCATTTCAAATTTTTCAATCAGTAACACCCAGACCTGTAACCATTTTACAGCAATCTCAAGTTTCACAAACTATCGGTCTAGAACCCCCCCAGGAGTATGGTCAGCCAACTATCTTACACCCACAAAATGTACCGGTAAAGCAGCCAGTTGGGGATAAGCCAAACGTACAAGTTCAAGGTAGCGGTGCTCCTCCCCCCAATCCGTTGACTGTGGGAACAATCATTGCCTCTCAGCAAAATAATTTAAGATTGCCAGAGTTTCAGAAAATCCAACCAGCAAAATTAGTCTACCAAGAGCATTTCACATCTCAATCGGGTCCATCAGCTCAAAATTTTAGAGTTCCCATTATCTCAAGCCAACCACCAAATGTACAAGATAACAAGCCGAACAATGGCTATATCCAGAATAACAACATTGCACCTATACAACCAGCCCCACAACCCAATTCGGGACCACCAGCGCAGGGAATTTTCTTACAAATGCGACCTCCAGCCCCATTTCACATTCCACATCCGCGCCCATCCACAAACATGAAACCTCCAGGACCAATGATACATTATGGGAAACCCGTTCACATTCCGAACAATGTTGGACCACAGAGGCCATCTGGTCAGATAATGTTCCCACCGCCACAAGCCTTCTTCCAAATGGCACCCCCACCCCCACCAAGGGGAAATTTAGTTGAGCAGCAGCAGCCCAGCATTCTTTACGGAGTCAACAGACCAAATTCGAATGGACCGTTTCACGAAGAACGACGACCATCCCCATCTGGACAAATTTTAAATGTACAATTTCCAAATAATAACGTCCAATCCCAACCTGAAGGAATAAATAATAATTTCATTCAACCAGTGCCAGTTCCAGTCCCAACACCCGCTCAGCCTCAGCATTCCGGCCCTTCAAATCAGGCACAAAATGCCAATAATGGGGTGCAAAGACGACCAGATCCCCAACCAGCTACATTTACTCAAGAAACTGGCTGGGAAATCATTCCTTCAATTCAAACCGACCTAACTCATCTCTTTGCTCCAGGGAAAGGTCCGCAAAATAACCAAAACCAAGGAAACAAGGAGCTACCAGTCCCTGTCCCTGTCCCCATTCCAGCCCCCCAATCAAATCCACCAAAACCACCACTCTTTATCGTAACCGGAGCTAATCAACAACAAGATGAAACGCAAATTAAAGTACAAGATGTGACATATCATGAAGAAGCTCGAAACCCTCCAAGTAACGAGCCATCCCAAAACAACTTAAATGACAACAGCAATCAATTAAGCATTAACAACAATAATAATAATCAGGAAGAACAACAGAACCAGCCTCAAGCAAACCAGAACACTTTGAATGAAAACCAAAATAACGTAAACACACAACAGCAAGGAAACTACGGAGCAAGTCCGCCTCAACCTCAGCCCTTTAGGCCCAGACCATTTATTCTTGGCGTTCCTCCAATGCGACCTGTCATGTTTGCACCCCACATTTCTCAACAACACTTCCAACCTTCTCTTTCTCCGTCAATAATGACTGATTTAAATCATGCGCAACAGACCTCTTTATTGACTCATCAATACTTGAGCCAAGCAAATGGGGTTCAGCCTCTCCGAGAAAACGCAATTTTTGTTAGACCAGTGGTATCAGCGATACTAAATACGCAGCTCCATCACCAGCCACAGATCACGCAAGGACCTGCTTCCAACAACTTACTACACGAGACTGTAGATCAGAGTAGAGTTCAGGAAACTGCTGTAAATCAGGGGATTGATCCTAGAATCCCATCAAATGGCCCCATTTCCGAAGAGTATAACAGCTACAACTGTCAAAGTTCACAGCAGCTGCAGCTAAACGAAAACCAAAATCTTCAACAGGGAGCTACAGGCGTCAATCAAGTAAGACAAGAGCAGCCCATTGAACTGTCAGAGAGCGATGAAATCAAATCAGGAGGCTCTGGCAGGAACAACGTTGATGACGCTGAGGTGTCATTAACGCCAGACTCGACGGCGGAGCAACCTACTTCCCAAACTTTTGTGGAATATACATCAAGCCCAGTCCACCCGTCTCCAGCCTCGCCCGGAGTTCGTGGCTCGATAAATATTGAGGACAATGGAAACAAAGGCTCCTACTTTCTCTACTATCCTAGACCAGCTTCCAAATCTCCAGTTTATTGGGTACAGCCGCCAAACACAGGATCCCAATCCCAGGGAGTAGTCCGACTAGCACCTCAACTGAATCCCACATCACCATCGATGACAGGCAGTATCGTAACGTGGTCCCGACCTCGTGTCGTCGTGGCTAATCAATTCAGAACAGACCACAGGCCAGTCAACAACGCTAATAGTGAAGAGAGCGGCCAAGAGACAAATGAGGAAGGAAGTGCTGCAAGGCTGGAACCGGTGGAGTCTGAACAAGAAGCCACATCCGACGAGGAAAACATTCCGTATGGCCAGAAACTTGGGGTGTCTCGGGACAAAGGGGAAGGTCAAACTCCTTTTGACATTATTACCGTGAGTGGAGCTGATGAAATTCCGCAAAGTTTGGGTAAGTCTCCACACTTGCTTGCGTTATTGTAACCATTACGACTCATGACTAATTAATTTTATAATGCATTGCTAGTTATCAGCAGTTTATTTATTGCACAATAGTGCTTACATACAAGTTGAGAATAAAAACAATTAAGGGCAATTAACTTGATTTATGTTTATGTACTTCTGCATTTAAACGTTTTGCATTCCAGAAGATACAAATGAACACTCTGATAATTCCCAGTCACCGGAGGAAGTAGGAAAAGAGCAGGTTAGTGAGCCCGACTACGGCTCAGCAAACAATAATGAACCGACCGGTAAGTACACTTCCGAAGCTGGGGACGATACCGGAGAGTACAATCAGGAAAATGAGAGCCAGCCTGAAAGTGACTTTGCAATGCAAACTGTTCATCAAAGCAATAACTTAAACAATTTCGAGAGTGATGATTCGGACGATGAGCGTGAGGATTTTGGTCTCCGTCCCCAGACAACTTACCGAAAGCCCATATCAACAACAGTGATCCATTCCCCAGGAGTGAGCTCATTCCATTCAATGAAATTGCCAAACTTTAAACCGCACCGTGTCTTCGTTCACGACTTCACGTCACATTCTGCCAATGCAGCATCCTCTCTAACAGACAACTCGGAAAGTCAAAGCGAAGTTGTAGCTTCTTCCAAATCCCCTTCAAGCATTTGGGAAGAAAGGGGAAGGATCAAAGCACCCAAATTCGTTGAGAATGATGAGGATGAGGATTCTTCCGAATCTATTAATCGGCCACAAGGTTTAAATATACAGAAGATTGTTGCCGCAGGGCCAATTACAACGGCTGACTGCGTGACAACTGCACACTCAGGCCATTCACTTGCTTCCATCCCGCCAACCACATCCACCAGAGTGACTGATCTGCAGGGAAATTCTCCTTCAAAGGCACGAGAGATATATCTTCCGTTAGGTAAGCCATGTTTTTTTTCTTAACTGATTTTTTCAAGGATTTGTAATCGTTAACAAGCTATATAGTTAATTGAGCACGACTGATAAATCTTGACATAAATTTCCCCATTACACACACACTGACTTTCAAGAGATACTTATCATTAGTATGAGTGTACATGGGATGAGTTTGTGAAAGTAGATCATGCAGTAATTTTCCAAATTATTAGGTTCTCGGTTTCCAGGAGGACGTCCGTCCATTTTTTCCTCTGCAGTTAGCGGGACAATACCTTCCTTCTCTGTTACGGTCTCACCCACCTCTACAGCCACTCCAACAACAATTCCCTCCGGAGCTCGTGCTCATGAAGATGTTCCAATTATAGCTAACGGGAACAGGGAACGGCATTTTGGACAAACCCTTTCTGGTTTCGCTGCTTCAATCCCGGTCCCAGTTTATCGTCGCCCAATTAGCATCACCCACGACTCTCAGGAAAGCCAAGCGAATGATAAAGCCAACTATAACAATCATGGGGACATTGTCACGTATATTAGGCCGCAAGCAAATGTTTTGGTAGCAGAGGATATCTACAAGGAGAGTGAAGTGAAAGTTGAAAATGCTGCTGGGAACGGGAGAACCAGCAATCCTTCCTTTATTTTGGAAACCTCAACATCCACTTCTTCCACGTTGGAAACTGAGACAACTGACTCCTCGGATGTAGTTATGTCCACAGAAAAGTCTTCATCCTTTTCGGTTTCAGTTGCAGATGACAAAAGGGGTTCATGGGGATCCGTAAATAACCAGGATGAGCGGACGGAGCCAGCTGAAGGGAATGAGCTGAAACAAGGGGAAGGGAAGACCAGGAAAGTAAAAGTTGTTCAAGTTACCTCAGTCCCTGTAGTGACTGATGCTCCAACGACAACCGCGTTTCCTTCAGAAGGCTCGACTTCAACCACATCCATTCCCTCACCCGCCAGCACCAGCACGAAGATCGTGAAAACCGTTCGAGTGCGACAAAGAATGCGTTCAGGTTCATTTAACGGCCCTCTTCGTAACCGCTTTAACGGAGCCGGTCGCGTCAGAGTTGTTCACAGACCGGCAACTCAAGAGTATATACGACATTTTCCTGAATTCGCCACCCAAGAAGGGGACAAGTTGGCTAAAGAGGAAGAGCAAGAAGTGAAAAATGCTCTTATTGAGCTTAAGAAGTCACCAGAATCAATAAAGACTCATTAAAGTAACCCATATAGGATGGAGTAGGCTGAATGGTACTTGTGTTAATCTCCACTTTGTTATTTATCTCAAGCTAATTTATTTGATGAAAATGTTTATTCAACGTTTTGTCCTGTTTGTTTTTTTTCTTTCTTTTTTGTATTTCTCTTTAGTAGCTGATAAAAATCCTATAGAACGTAGCATAGTTAACAAACCCATTATAAGGATGTCAATGATTGACTTGTCCAGCGAATTATGCCTAAAGGTTGACTCTAAGTTTTAAAGAGTTTCTCCATAACATATAATTAAAATATTTGTACATATTATGCAATTTCTAAGTTTAGTTTGAGCTAAAGAAGATTTGTAATTTGTAAGGAGTTTTTTTTTTACTAATAATGAACTTTCACCAGTGAATGACTAACTAAATAAATTGACATGGCTGACAAACAAACTTTATTTCGGACATGCTGGAAAATTTCAATTAAAAAAACTTTTTTTTTTTCAAATATGACAAAATATAATGGACTTTGACTGCTATCTACAACAAACCAATATAAACCGTGCTAAAGTTTAAATTTGGCAGTTACTGACTTTTAAATTTATGTTACGAATAATTTTAGTTGTATTTTTGGATAGTCTTTTTTACCCAAGTCTCTCCAATAGCAATTATTGCCATTTTTAAAAATAGAATTTGCTCTGGACTTGACAATGCTGGCACAATTTGTAAAGAAACCAATGTGTCTTACCCACTATTTATTTTAATAAGTTTTTGTATGCAGATCAGAGATTCATGTACAATTTTGAATATGAATAAATGAAAGTTGAGAATGCCGAAGGACCTTCATAAACAAAGGAATTTGTGTTAATGCTTCGGATCCTTTTTTTTTGCCTTTTGCATACAATTTCCTTCAAGATATGCATCCTCTTGTAGATTCGCGATGGTAAAATGACATAGGATTCACCACTCACTCACCGCAACTTTTACTTGCTCTGGGGTTTCGCTAATGCTCACTAAAGGAGCTGGAAATGAACGAATATGCCATACGTTCCACTTTTCCGTCTCAAAAGGGATATTACATGGAAACGTAGACTGACGATCCAGGAGCTATGGAATCTACTCGCCGAAAATGCAACAGACTTTCGTTTCGCTTGAGACTGTGGTTTTCCGGATATAACCATATGATACGATCAGGTATAACGAAACCAAAAGGATAAGCCGCAAAGCAGAAAACACGCTGATTGCAGTACAAGCAAGAGTATCTTTCTAGGAGGCAAAATAAACTCGAACGAATTTATACGTGGCTTTCCCCTGTAAATAAAATTAAGCTTGTCGGCATCCCCCTCCAATTTCATAAAGAGAAATGTGAAAATATGAGCTGGGATAAAAAGAATCAAAGGGAACATAGAAAGTCGTCAAAAAGTTCAGTCTACAGTGCCAGAGGACGGATCTGTACCTTAAGATTCCACAATAACTGCATGCATGATGATGTAAACATTAAGTAACGGATTTTGCAACTGTAAGTTTTTGCATTTGAAAAGTGCTTACGTGCATAATGAGCAAAGTGGGTCATATCTAATACGACAGTCATACATTTGTGGAAATGATTACGATGATGAGAGAGGGAAGGAAGCAGGAGATAAGTACGTTTATAAGCATTTTACCAAGACGGAGAGACAGCTCCCGTCGTAATGGATTTCTACCCAAACAAGTGAAAGACCTGGATACACTTGTACTCAAAGGAGGGATTCTTTTGCTGGGATTGCCAAAGGCAGTGAATAAATCTTGCTCGCTAACGTCATGTCATGTCTTATTTGCTTTCGCTATCCACACGGAATCTGACAAAAATCCTGAGTGTAAAATTTTCCGGCCTTTTAGACTCCCCAAAAAGTTGGCTCAAGTGTTTGAGTTGCATATATATATCTTCAAACTTTCTTTTTCAGGGAAATGGCAATGCAAAGGTTTTACATTGATTCTTCTTTCTTCACCTCTTCAATAAATAAGATCGGGTTTATGCTCACATCATTATCATTTCATATCAAAGGAATGAATTCCGGGCTGCTGATTATTGATTACAAACTTGGGCAGTATTCAGATGAGATGGAAATAGATACATAGGCCTATTATAGTGGTGACATGCTCGTTAAAGTTTAAAATGTTGAAGATTACAGTCACTCCTTAGGTCACTGTGTTGGAATGCATATACTTTTGACGAAAGGTAAGTATTTTGGTAAAAATCAACTTTAAATGAATCCTCCGAATAAGAGTCCCTGAAGACATCAGAATGTTTCCTTTGAAAGGGCAAGTTGAAGGACGGGAAGCACACGGATTGATGACAGGTCTGCTAGCACAGCCTAAGATAGAACGAAAAAGTTGACATTGGTGATGGTAAATAATAATGATGATGATGATGACTTTTTTTATCAAAATTGGCGAACTTACGTCAACAGTCTGCGGTAATTGAGCTTTCATCAAGTTTTCCTTCCTAATCGAGAGAACACCCATTGCAAACAAGGGCAGAATTTGTATTGAGTTATATGCTAGGAGGAGGTCCCACAGTTGCAGTACTTGTTCCGCTGGTAGATATCCACTGAAAGCTTTCATTAACCATTTGAACACCACGCGTAACCTAGAGCAGTTAAATTCATCATTGTATGTAATCAGGTAAAAAATTAATTTATCCCATTCTCCAGTACGTACATTCGCATTGTGCAATCAAACTAAAAAGGGAAAAACAAGAAGAAATGTTTTTTTTCAGCTGTCGAGAAAATGAAACTTTAAAAAGTAATCTAGCGTGAGCAAGGCATTTACGAATATTCCATTAGGTAGGAAAAGGTTTCCAAGTTTTCATTTCTCTGTTGCTGTAAGAGCAGGAGTACAACTTCAAAAGTTGCCATTCACTCATCGCAATGTAAATACTTTGCTTCATTACAGTATTACTCACAAACAAGATACGAGTCAAAGGATAAATGCAACCACATTTTGCAATATTTAGCAAGTGACTGTTCTTCGAACCCAGTTTGAGGAACATAAAACCCTTCCCTCTTCATTCTTTTATTAATACGAAGACGTAGGCGTTTACAGTGATGAGAACTGCGAATAGTCCTGATGAAATGTATTCTCCTCGTAGGGAAACGACAAAAAGGCTTTAGAGCAGGAGCACTCTCACTCGGAAAGTGTCTCAAAAAGGGAGAGAAAGTGAAAAATATAATGCAATGAAAGTGAAACTTATCTCACTAGCGCTAATAACGCTCGCACAAGGTCATGTGCACGAACCCTGAACACAGGCATGCTTTTCGAGAGCACGAGGCATTGGCATTGAAGTGAGCAAATGACGGAGGTAAATGGGATTGCTGGTTGAGTTGAGGAGGAAAAAATAAATTTATCGATGCGGAAGTTGCTGACCTGAAAAGTTCCTTTCTAATGCAGAATACTACTCCATCCATGTGCAATCTCCACCCAAGGATTGCTTAAAGAATTTTGCTAGATTCTACTAGACACATTAAAATGCACTCATCATAATTTCACTGGGGAAACTGGGAAAAGCGCATCTTGCTTCCTAACGGGCTCTGAAGGATGTCAAAGCAATTGTTTATGCTCTGCTGAGTACACATAAATACGAGGAGCTTTTTTGCGTCTTTTTCGTCTGATTTTTATTCATAACTACGGTATAGCACCGGTTTTAAAGTTATACTTCTGCTTTTCCTCCACATATACCTCAACATCTGAGATTTATCCAACAAGTGAGAAAGATCTGAAACCATTTGTGCTTTGACGAATCTATCGGTTTGATGAAATGAACTGGTTCCTGTTCCGCCTGCTGCACATGCAGGTTTCAATTCATTATGTGGAATCCCTTTAATTGGACCAACTCCAATGTTGCTAGAACCTCGTCTGAAGTGGTTATTGCCTTTTATCTTAAACCATGGTAGACAATTTCTATGCAAATGACGATATGATCAAAGCAGGTTTGGGGGTATGAATGAAATTTTGAGTAAAATACTTACCTGTCCTACAAATAAACGCCAATTAGATGACAAAGACCTAAAAACGCTCCTCGTAGATATATGTGTGTTGCCAAATTCATTCCGACTGTGAGCACTACTTGAGTGCTACCATAAAAAAAGCAACAGTTAATATATTTCTCGGATTATGTACATCCGTTGTTTAATTTTAGAGCTCTTCAACACATAGCTGCACTTTTTCTCTAGCACTTTTTATATGCACTAATCCAATAACCTTCGCTTTATTATATTTACAAGGTGTAAGTTTGCGAGGAAAAAATACGTATTATTTCTAAAGCAACCAAGTATAATAACCCAATTTGTAGAAAACCATATAAGGCTGGCATAAAAATCTAGAGGTCATGATCACTCGAATTGTCGTCAAAAATGCTTCCGACACATATCAATTTTATACGACTGCCGAATCAACGTTTCTAATCAAGACAAATGGCAAGGGCAAAATGACCTGCATTAGCTATACCACGAGCCTTTTACTCATAAATAATGTCTCATCGGTAACATGTTAGACATCCCTCAATAAATATCTATGACTATGTTTAGAGCGTCATTTGGATGCAAGGTCAACTAACATAAAGTGGAAAGCTCCTTTATTTTATTAAAAACGCTTGTGACAGGAACTAATGAATCGTGCACATGTGAATGCAAGATGCAGCGAAATCAGAAATCCTTGCAATTTATGATAATGTCTTTTTCTTATCATAGATCTCAACTTTCCGCTCGTAGACGGCGACAATTGCGTCTCCTCCCTTTTGGTACCCAAGTTTCTAACGTTTCTAAGTTGAACAAACGCTCACAAGAATCATCTTGTACATATGTGTGCCCGGTCATTCGCGAATATGGTCGCAGCCATTGTCATTTCCATCTGATGAGTAGCATTGTCTAAATTATTGTCCTGTCTGTTTAAATCCAGGATTGCCAATGCTCTGCAGCTGTTGCACGGACTGCAATGAGGTCACAAGTCAATGCAGATCCCTTGTCATATTTTCAATATCCGTAAATACAAAATAACAGGTATATACTATTGTAATCAGTAAGGAACTAGACACACGTAAGTTGCAACTGGCTTCTGCTGCAGCTGCCATTCGTTTGAAGGATGAGCATTACAGGCCATAATTGACTGTAGAAAAAAAAGTCCGAATGGGAAATGACGTGCTTTGTTCAATGCCCGGTGCTCATTCTCCATTATTTGATGGAACCTTCAACAGTTCTTTTGGAAGTCAGGGTCTTCAGATAAAAAGAAAAGGCGTAGGACTTCAAAGCTTTAACCCTTTCTTAGAGGACAGCAGCGGAACTACTCTCTTTGAAAAGTAAAGAATGGAATCTATGAGGAATGTTGCTACAACAGGAAGTGCCTAGTGCTCTCTCTGTCAAACTAATAAAAGCTAAATGAGAAACGAGGGGAGCGAAGTGGCCTCCGAAAAGTCAATTGTGTTTTGCAATTTGTCTTTATTTTAATATAATTCATAAAGTTTAATAACCCAGGTACTTCAAAACCTAAAGTATTGCAAAGCAATTTACTTACGAACATAAACTATATAGTATATTCCTGCATTGTAGAAAAAGATTGTATATTCCACACCTGTTTTAAAGTTGGATATCATAAAATCGGGTCTTAAAATGATTCTCAAATGTTTATAGAAAGAAGATACAGATGATGATGTACATATCATTGGTATGTATCAATCCAAGGTCCCACCAGACCTTTAAAAACTTGGGTTTATCTAAATTGTTGCTACCTTAGTTCTCGAGATCTGCCTTTCTTTCAATCTCCTATTTTGTTTATTGCATTCTTACTGAGAAACGTTTCTAAACTCACAGCGACTGCTTTCTCCATCTACGCCTCATGTTTACACAGTACATGAAAAAAAAGTACAGTAAAAAAGTGTACAGTAATTTGACTTTCTTTTTTTGATCTGTACACGAATGAACGCCATTCCTGCTAATAAAAATGTCCCCAAGATCGTTTCTGAATGTCAAACTTGAGTTTATGAAATTTGGCAACAACGGGAAGAGGCAGCAATAATCAAAATTATACGAAAGATTTCTATATCCTCAGAACTGTAAAAATCTAAAGTATTCATTCATTATCTCGGGGGATGAAAGTTTTACACTCTGTGATAATTGGAATGGGAACTAATCAGATTTAATTACAGACATACTTATCAATATATACTACTAGACACGGTCAAACTACAATCCATCATTACTTTATAATACCAAACTTTAGTTCCGATTACCGGGAACGACATCAATCAAAAGTCAGGTTGATTTATCTAATCCAAACATCCTGCCTCCATCAGACACATTAATCCTTTCTTCAACTTTTTGTATCAGCCTCCTGTCTGACTTTCTCAAGTCATCAATATGAATTGTGTAGCTGTCATGTAATGTGCCATATTTAACACACTGGGTGTCTCCAGAATAGACAACAACAGGCAAAAAATTCGACCAGGCTTCCAATCAGGATAAGATCTGAACAATGCAGCAACACAATAAGACCGGATCGGCTTACTACCTACTTGTGTTTGTTTCAAACCAAGAAAATGGGAAGTGAATTTGCAGCATTCTAGGAAGATGCCTTGACATAGCTCCAAAGCATGGAATGAGTGTAGGACGCGAACATTTTGAACATCAGTTTCCCTTCAATGGGCTTTATCGGGACGTCAGAAAGGTCACACTCCGATATGCTAGTTAATAGAAACATATAACTTGCGCTTCACATAAAAAACTCGAGATATGGAATAGAACCGAACCGAAATTGTGGGATGTATGTGTAGCATCCACGTGCAAAGCCATTAGTCCAACGACATTTTGGATTTCTTCCTTTTTGTTTCCCCGGCGGCACCTCATTTTCTACACATTCTTTACCTTCAACTTGGAATCCACCTTATTCTAGTTTGCTCCATTTTCTCTTAATCATTCACCACTGGAACGGAGCATAGACAGCGCACTGTCATTTCGTAGCCATGTACCCGATAGTAGGTAAGTATTTTCCAAGAACACTCCAGTCAGAAATATGCCGCTATGGCTGTGATTATATGAGTGGAAAAATTATCATTATTCTTGGGTTCAAGTAGCTCCCTAGTCCTACTCTACCGATGGCTTTCTGTTCATTTCCATCGATCTGGTTGAAATAATTAGGGCTTTATGTACCTTTGTCAGCTCAACGTCAACTCAACCAGCCATTCGCCTACATGAGAATTTTTACGGGCGTAAGAATTAATTCAATTTTTGAAATTTCTTCAATCATCGATTTTTAAACGTTAATATGGGAAAATGACGGACGCAAAAGTTATTTAAATACCTAATTATTTCCAATTCATCAAGCGGATCGGTTAAAATGAACAGAATAGCTTCCCTCATAAGTAGATTGGTGATGGTGTGACAAAGTTTGGATATTTTACCTAAAGCAAACTATAGGTTTGTAGGGGAAAAGACATTTTAACTTTCTAATAATTAATAAGTTAAGCTCTCAAAATTTCTTGAAAATCGGTTTAAACTAAAAGTTTCAAACTTTTTATGATAAAAGGCATAAGGACATTTAAACTTTTGGAATAACTGGTTTAAGGAGATCTGTCTGGCTTGCATCTTATATGAATACGGAATCCTGAATTTTTGTTGAAGTACTCTCGTTTTCTATAGCGTTGAAGTAGATTATACTTGGTATATTGTCTGCTTCACATTTTCCATCGTATTACAAGGTTCAAGACCTCATCATGATCGGTTTGCCATTTTGTTCCCATGTCCTTTTACAAGCCTCTCTTTAAACATAATGAATATTTTCTCTGTCTCTGTTATATTTCCTATGAGAACGGTATATCCCTATGGTTGATATAAGTCAAACCTTGTATAACATTGAATCAGTTAACTGGAAATGGAATGAAATCATTGTCATGTTTTAAATAGTGAAAGGGATAGCAGAACAGAGGAAATACTGATATAAACTCTGCAACTGATATGATCGTAAGTAAGTCTCACATCATGTATGTATCGATCAAAATTTTACATGTTACAAGACAGTCCTTGTAACAAATTCGTTCAGTAATTTTAAGGTTGCCAATGTAAAAATATGTTTAACAATACAGATATATGTTTCAAACTGTATACGTTGCTTTTTGGGTGATTTTTATATCTCGTACTATGTACAAGATATCATAGGTCAGCCAATCTATTTGTAAAGAAATCTGACTGACATGTGTCTGCCTATTGGGTGTGAAAACGTACACGTTTCAGCAGACTGTCGGACACGTATACGTTACAATATTGAATAAAATATGACAATTTTTGGAAAGTGGAACATTGATGCTAAATCCAGACGCTCAGTTTGCTCTTATTCAAGCACTGACATGCTACACTAACACTCTAACATTTCCACTTTCCACTGGTCTGCTACAACACTTCCGGTACTGCAATGAAATGTTGATATTTTTTAAGTCAAAATCAATTTGATTTATAATACGACAGTGGCCTCTTCAAGCTTGGTAAAATTCTACACCATATTTACATTGAGTTATATTAATTAAGGTTTGGATTCTACTAGAGCAAACTGATTTCAAGGGTGAAACCCGCAAGGTGGTAAATGTGCCGGTGAGTGTAAATGCCTTACCAAAAAAGCATTTTTTGCTAGAATTCCAGTTTGCTGTAGCTATATGGAGGCCTTGTAGCAGGTCGCTGCTTTCTCTTTTATTTAGTTTCCACACGTCATCGTTCCAATTTACCTGGACATTTACGTCTCAGTCATAAATTTACCTACCTGTAGGGTATAATTTTGTTTATTTTGGTTTCGATTTTCGAGTACACAATTATATTAACCAGGCGAACGGAAATGTTTTTTTGCTTAAATGTGCACTTTACCACGTAGAGTAAAGTGAACCTGCAAAATGGGAAGATGTTCAATAACACTCCAGTGAAAATCAATATCCTTCGAGAGGAGCGCCATTGTCAGTGGTACACCAAAGTTACTCTCAAGGTTTGCTCTTCTCAGTGTCATGAAAACAGGCGTGAAATTCATTGTGGCTCCAAGCAAGGACAAAAATACTTTAGTTCATCCATTATATAGGTATGCACATACCACTTTTGGAATCCCTTTCATTGAAAAGGCGAAATTACTTTTTGAGTGAGTACCCCAAGATCATCGCATTTTTTCAACAATGAATCATCATTAATGCCATTGCGCAATCACCAGTTAAAAGTCTACTCTATAAGTAGCATCAAGTGAGTTACTTCAGCTTGTTAGAAGCTACAGACTCATAATTCATGTAAATTGCGACACTTTTGTAATTTTTTGCTCTAGTTTACAGATCCGTAGTAAATGATGACGATATTTGGATTGCCATTAAACTGCAATCAAATTGAAGTAGGAGCTTTCCTTGGTGTTTAACACAAAAGCTGAGTTTACTTAGATAATTTGCACTCTATTTATTTGCTGTCACGTGTCCACATCAAACCAAAAGGATCCCATTATGTAAAATATTTTCTCAAAATTTCTCCCCACAATAATATTTCTTCTTTAGGAAAGAACACACCATATCACATGCCAGACAATAACCGAGGTCAAGCAGAAGCTATATATGTATGTCTTTTCAACTGATACATTTGTTTTATGTGGTTGGGGAATTATGCGGAGAATTATCGGCCTAAACCTACAGTCTAGTCTTCGTTGTGAATCCTTAAAATAGCTTTCCATACTAAAATAACTAAAATTAATCTACTCCTGAAAGGAAATCAAGAGGCTAAAGCAATGCAACTGATTTATGAGTTTGGTATATTTCGATGAAAGAATTTATCTAATAGTTTTTAAGCCCGAATTTTGGAGAAATTTTTAATCCGATTTGTCCTGGAAGTATAATATACTGTAGCGTGCTTGCTGTCATATGGTTAGGAAACATGCAATTAGCCTGTCCTGAATTCAAATGAGATTTAGTATAAAATACTTTGCACAGTTACACACCTACACACTACACAGACGTTGATTATCTATTCCACGTTTAACAATCGACACGCGAGCTCGATTACTATCGTTCGCCGGTGAGGAACTAGAAAGAAATTGAATTCTTTAGGAAAAATATTTTCATATTTTCATTGTTAAAATTTTCTTTTAACTTTCAAAAAAACGCATGGATTGAACATGTGAAGACTTTGTGGATAATAAATATCATTATATCATTGTATCACTACGATTCCCACATATTCAAGGTCTAGCTTTAAGCATTTCAGCAAGCTATTCACTGGGCTATCCTCTATACCCCATTTTGAATGAAATAATGCCACCATTTCTGAATTCAACTTTAGAAAGCTGTCTCCTCCAAAAGATAAGCCCACTTGTTTGATGTGTCCTGCGTCATCCGTAAAATAAGCTGCAGTGACGAGCAAGGGAAACTATTCACGGCAGATTTGATCCAATTCTAACTCCCACCCAACGTGCATTGGATATATCATCACAGAACCGACCAGATATATCTATTAACTGTCCTTCAGGAGGAATGATACACCTCTCATCACTACCGCAACCACTTACTTATGCATCATCCCACGATGATTGAATGTTGAGCTTATATTATGCCTCGCGATGGAATACGTAAATAGAAGATAAGTCATCGTGACCGGATGGAAGGAAAGGGATAAAATGTCAGAAACCTCAATCTAAAAGAAATTATGCTCGTGTATACATATACAATAGTGCTCATTCACACGTGCCTTCTAAAAAATTCATATTTATTATCATTTCAGTAGTCACTCCGCCGACGGCAAAGGGCTGTCCAGTAAGTCTGTATAAAAATTACTGACACTTCGTTTGTTGCTCCGGTACACGCTGCGCCGAGCTATAGGTGACTATGGAATTCGAAGGAACTATAGCTGACAGCTATTTACTTGTTATTCGAACAGTCAATCCTTTGAAAGCATGATGGATTCTACTATTATGTATTTATCTCTCCATTGCTTATATCACTTTCTCTGAAGAAAAATGAGAAGAAAATCTTATGGTAAGAACGAGAAAGCACTTCCCTTGTGGGGAATACTCGATTTCCTGAATCGCATTTTAACTTTGACAAGGCCTCACACACACAAGCCCTTGTGCTTGTCTGGATTGTGAAGAGGAGAAAAAGGAAAGTGTTTTATTATTTTTTTTCCACAACGTCAACGCTGCATTGAGCTCCAGCTCTACCTTATATCAAGGTGTGGACTTACATTATACACTTTTACTATTACTTATACACTGGGTGCAGACAAATGTAGTCACGTTGCACTTTGTAGCCGTAGCTTTTCCTCGTAAAATGCGAGTGAATAAGGATTATCTTTCATTTATCAGCTTCGTTCCTTCATTGTTGGATATAATGAATCCTATGCAAATACATCGCGCCATTTCATTACCGAATATCATATTGTTAAATATAGATTAGCCAAAGCGTATGATTGTCTTTTGAAAGTGGGATTTCACTACTTTGTTACTGCAGCTTTTGAACTCGTTTCTGACGGCTGTCAGGGGATCATGCATTATCATCTGTTACTGCCCCCGCGTTTACAAACTAATGATATAAAAGGTGAAAGCAGGCTTTAATGATTGGTTCTTGATAAGTGAAAAATATACAGTTTGGATTATTTATGGGATGGGTAATGAACAATGATCATGACAGTGGAAAAGGGGGCTCATAATCCACAAAAAAATGTGAATAATTCTGGACAAAAGTCTCGCTATCTGCGTGGTACAGAAGGAAAATGGGGTGCAGTGAGAAAAGTGCAATAAAAAATTATCTAAAAATACTTACGGCAGAACTCGAAGGGACCTCAGATGAAACCACAGCTGGGTTTCGTGTCGATGAAGTAATTTTTCAAACAGGATGGACAATCCGATGATCCCATCCTCATTTGATGAAATTTCATGTAGTCGATACCAATAGCGGATGTATAATGAGCGAAATGTAAAAAACAGTGTTTCAGGGTCGTCATATAGGTAGCACAGTGGGGCAACTTGCAAAATACATTTTACCTGATTATCTCTACCTTATGAAAGTCAACACAATTAAATACATATTTAACAAGCGTAATACTCACCATACATTGTAAAACCATGAAATGGCACGATCCCATTTGGTGGGTAGATCACGGATGTATCCATATGCTTGCCTTTCCCTTTGACTTGTGCGGTTAGCGGATTTTTACTACTACGATCAAAGAGATCCAGGAGGGAAATGTCTCTGCTGAAGCAGAGCAGCATTTGATACAAAGAATCCTCAAAAACAAAATATTGATCGTCGTTTGCAGCAGTTAATTGAACATCCTATTACAAACACAGAAGAAATCAGCTTGATGTAAACAATTCAAAGCGACTCTGATTTGATGAATGGTTGAATGCAAGAAAAACAATAGTAAAATTATACCTTTAAAATCAATCGGTCAACTATTAAATCGGATTTTATAACTGCTTGTCGTAGTTCTTGATAATAATTTATATGCTAGATAGTCAAGTAGATATCATTCATTATTACAGCTTGGCGATACGTAGTTAATATGGTTACACATGAACTGTTATAGTTGTTACTTCTGAAGTGATAAACGATCCCAGTATAAGTTGCCAAATTTTAGAGCGGAGACAAGGAGGACATCCCTTTTTCAAGAACTCTTGAGCCACCGGTGCCAAGCCTCTGCTTATGACTGGTCATGCAGCAAAAATATATTTTTTTTGTTAAAGCCAGTTGTGAAAAGCTTGGAATAATATTTAATAAAGCTCTAATTGCACAAAAGGAATCAGCCATAAAAAATGGACTCGTCGACCAAAAGCATAACCCACTAATGGAATAACGTAATTATCATCTTACTGGTTTCCGCTAATCTCACACGATGAGTATAAATTAATTTCGGTGTTCCGTTCCGGGAGTAGTTTCCCGAAGATTCCCACTCAATATCGGAGCAGCGATTAAGCCCAAAATGAGGATCTCCCCGTGTTAGGTCTCCAAATAGGGATTTCTTCATGTGAAAAGATATGAGTTGTGGAATCACACACGATTAACTTTTGCTACTCACTAAAATCATCACTATTCATCACCCAAAATTGCATTCACAGTTATTACCAATTCTCTGAGGGACTTCACTTTCATCGGAATGGATGCTAATGAACTCCATAACTTTTCTGTGCTGAAAATTACAGATAAAACTTTTAGATTTAAAGACCGAATATAAAGTATGAGTTATGATGATGGCCATCACCCGTTTTAAAAAAATTGAAAACCCCCTTTTTCACACAGTATAGCCCTTACCCGTTAAACTGATAATTGGGACTCACGACTTGAAGAATGCAGTCGAGAAAATCCTTTGGTGAGTAGACGGGTTTACAACGGGACAAATCTGCAATAGTGCATTGCGTTCCCATTTAATAAATTCAAATCCTTTGAAATAAATACTTAATGGGAAGTCCTCTGTTGACTACTTCTATTCCTTACAATAATGAGAAAATCCTTTTCACTCTATGGCCATTACCTATCTCCCATTGACTGAACTCGGACCAGTTCTCCTCCACAGACTCCTGTTCGGAGTTTAAACGAGCTCTTGCCAGCGGAATTCCCAAGTGATGGGACATGGACAACAAAGATTTCCATATTCGACTTTCCCACGATTCCTTATTCGATGCACATAACAGTTGGAAAATTGCGTTTAGTTTTAATGCATGCATGAGGGTGATAAAAAAGTCCTTATAATCTGAATCTCTATGCTGGGGAAGAGAGGGTGCGTTAAAATATTGTACTTAAAAGATTCGAGTTAAATCCAGTTACTATACAAAAAATCCTAAAAATCACTTTAGTGGGGTTAAAAGAAATTAGGAGTTAATTTAAAATTCCGGAAAAATGAAACTGCACAAAATCCCACTTAACGGATATTGACCATTTCGCTATGAAAATTTTAAAAAACCCACTAGTGTAAATTCAATGGGAAAGCTTTTTAAGTTTTTGAAGCTATTTTCCACTGGAAGAGGGCAAACAAAATGTGTTCCAGTGTGAAGAAATAAGAGCGGAAGATGCACAGAACTCAGAAATACCATTACTGCCACAATGCACAAGAATTTTTAAAAGTTACTCTTCTCTAATGGTAGCCTTTATAACGGAAGACCAAAATACGAAGAGCTCCGTCAAGGAAATCATGTTTTTAATGAGAATTTGCCACATGACAACGGTCAGGTTCACAGCCGGAAGAAAGTGGAGTCTACTTAGCGTGGAGTTGTATAAATTGTCCCATTTACCCTACACGTGAGATTTGACCCCTAAGAACTCTTTCATCATTTGTAACTTGAAATAGCTGAGTTATGTCATTATTATATTATTCTTTGTATCTTATCTAGACGGGAAACAAAATGTTTCAGCGATTTCAGTTGGACTTGAAACAATAATAATATTAATAATATTGGCATGTTTGCATGTAAAGTAAATCATTCCAAACACTATCGATTAAGGAAGGAGCAAATATACAGTATACAAAGAATAAAGAAAAGTCTGAAGATGTTGCGTTGTTGAAAGTTTGAAGAAACAAAAGTTGTTCTCTATTCTTACAAAATAAATTGCTTATGGATGAGGCACCATACTCATAGTTTGAAGTGTATACCTGACATTTTTTCATATAGTCAAGGGGCTCCAGTGAGCAGTACTTATAAGAGAAACATTTCTCCTTCAGCCAGTAATACACCATATTCCGAAGTTTTGTATCAAGACGTCTCCGGCTCAATTGGCTCAGCAGTGAGTTGGAAAAGTCTTCAAGAGTCACGTCGTCTGATGTTGCCACCTTCTGCAAATACAAAATTACAAAGAAACGCGCAGTCAATACACAGCTTAACAACAGAGCAAATTTTTAAGCCTCGGCTCCCTTGATAGTTGTCCAAGTCATTCACCGCTATTGCAATTTTCGATATCTTCTATTACCACGCTCACTGTAGAAGACATGATGGGAAGAAGGGGAGCAATTTACGGAACATGAGCAAATTTAAATTAGATCAATTTATTGGCCCAATTCTTGCATAATCACCTGAGTTGAGTATTACGTTCCATTTAACTTGACATGCTCAAGATATTTATGACGGATGCTAATGCAAGGCTCCAACAAATTGAGTAATTTAAATGCAACGCTAGTTTCTAAATCAAACCACCCTCATAGTTAACTTGGCAGAACATAGTAGAAAACTTCACCTACCTGGAGCTCATTGTAGAAGGACGTGTATTCCAAGCGTTGGAGCAGCTCTACAGAAATCTTCTCTGCAAGAGTGGGTATATTTAAATCCGAAATTGACCTTTCCATAATGATGCCTCCAACTGTTAACTTTCATATTTGATTACTATTATTATCCATTGAACTACACTGGTATTGCACAACTCGTAACTTTGAGAATAATATTTTCGACGTAATTACGATTCGTGGTAATGCTGATGCGGTTTTGGCATTGTCTAGTTGTACACTGCAAAAATTATGCATAGGAGGTTTGTAAAAATAAATAAAAAACAGCAATTTTTTTACTTTGAAAACAAATGAAGAGATGACAAAATATTGCCGTTCCTAACGCCAGTTCCATGCCATTCATGCTCGCGATGCATTCATGTGGGATGGAAAGCTGTTGGTCAATATAGAAGAAATACAAGAGACTATTGACAAAACTTTGTTTCTTCCTTCTTGTAATCCGCCTACGTTGATGTACCTATTATGATCAACGTGTTGTATGTATGCACCCTGAATGGTGAGGACGTCCTTTATGCTCCTTTCCACAGGATGTAGCGGAACTGCCTTTGATTCCTCAAAGGAGGCCACAGTCGCTCACGATGGTGGGAAAGTGAAAGCAACCATCCATGACTAAAATTTTACCATCGGTTTTCTACTGAAGTGATACAAGTGTTGCTTTGGAAATTTTGCAGGGCTTGCTTTGCGAGGAAGGCAAGACAAAAAAATCATGTTTTATTTTTATGGTGCTCCTTATTGGAAACAGAAGAGGCGTCTTCCGGAAGCAAATACTCAACTTCTTTAACCACCTGGGATCTCGAGCACATTGGTCTGTACTTAGCCATTTAAGCTATATTGCCTTCGGTTCAAATATCAGAGTCGAGAATCGGAGATGCTTTTACACTCTAGTTCTGGATTTCTTTTTCTGTATTTGACAGTTACGGGAAAATAAAACTAATGGTTAGGTCATTATGTCACTGTCATTTGACTACAATTGTAGTTATCTGGCTTGTTTAATATTCAGAGATTGAATGAAATTGATAATTTATGATGAATGCTGATACGTGACAAGTAATCGTAATGACTTTTTTATGCAGTCTATCATAATTTTATTTGTATGAATGCTTTTCAGCATAATTTGGAGAAATTTTCTTGTCTGGGATTCTTGTCTTTGTTTATGGAGTTTGTGATTGATTCTGTGAGATTTCTTTCTGGAATTGTTTCTCCAATTTGACACTGTCTTGGTGAATAAGCAAAGGGTTTAGCCTTGAGGGCTAGCATGAGCTAAGTATATTGAAAGATTCTGATGCACCTTATCTCAAAATCCCTGTCACCTGGAGTACAAGGCCATATTCACGATAGAAGATATTTAAGACAATTTGGATTCCATCTTGGGACAGTAGTAGTACTGATTTTTTGAAAAGAGATAAGCGTGGGAAGAATTCCGATTAAATCTTCACAATAGCAAATGTAAATTAGGCATTATTTTCTCGAAGGCTGCAATCTGTATGTGTATTTTCCCAATGTTTCTAAAATTGACATAATATCAAATTGCCAATTTAGGTCAACGTCAGCCGTTTCATTTAAATTAGCTGTCTTTCAAATAGCGATTTTGCAAATCTTTGATTGTCATAAAGTCTTATGAAGGACTTCCAGGAATATCATGTTCTGTGATGTTCATCATGACTAATGCAGATATAGGATTTTTTCATTGTCAAAATAATTGAATTGGAGGGTATGATTCATATCATAGCATAACGCTAGATGGGATATTAGATGATAGCACTAAACTATCAGAAAAGCACCTGTATCCTCCTTGACTAGCACCTTCTTGCAAATTCAATTACATTAAAAGCTTTCCAGCTCGGGTTTGTCTTCAACTTTCGCAACGAATCAGTACTCACTGGTGATATGCAAAAATTCACATTAAGCAACAAGGCATGAAATGACGGAATATTTTAGTTTAAAATCGATACAGGTATGTTTTCCACATACCACATCGTTTTCAATGGCAGTTCTGAAGCTGAAGGAGTGGAAAAAGGGGAATTCTTTTTTTTTTCGAGATGGAAAGATTGAGAAAAAATTATCGCAAAAGGGAATAGATTCAGACAGCATTTCATTCCCCTTTCCCTTTTCCTCGAACTCTCCAAAAAAAAATCCATGCAATTTTGGGCGATATGTCAGGAGATGGAGAAAAGACTCCAATAAACTACAAGAAAAGGGATCAGTTAGAGAAAGCAGTAAATAAAAAGTAGTCTACCTAGATGTTTGTTACTAGTTTTTACTCTTGTTCACATATGCACCAGATGACAACAAAAAGTCATGGCATTGTTGGTGAGGTAGTGACATTCGGCTGTAATATAATTTGTGCATCCGTCCGTCCATCGTCCCAAACAGGAATGGAACGACAAGGCTCTTCCAAACATGATTTGCAAGCTATAAGCCTGTAACTGGGAATAATTTAAGGCTCTGACTAAGGAAGCTGGCCTTGCCTTTTTGTTCCTAGGATTACTTTACTTCCCATTCTATAAGTGAACGGCCTTTGTTTGAATTCATCTTATTGTTTACAACTAGAACATCTCAGGACTGAACAATGAAAAACCCATTTTACTGATGGAAGAAGCCTGGGACAGTAAAAACCTTTTTGTCTCGTGTGTATTTCGGTAGATTTTTTGTATCTCAACAAGAGCAATACTTTTACTATGCCAGAAAATGGTTCAGGATGGACAACAGACTTCACTATTGTTATTACACTAGTCTGCAGTTGCAACTTGGCCAGTTGATTTTTTTCTTTATATTCACACCCAAAACAGGAATACAGAATAAAAAGCAGCACTGCAGTGAGGACTTGTGCTTTCCTTGTACCGTAAGCAACATTCGCCTCCTGGAAAAGTGAGGGAGTAAGGGAAGGAGTGGGCAAAAAAACATTTCCCAGCACAACTTATATCGTGAGACTCCACTTACACAGCAGTGTGGAAAGAGAGGAGCATCCTCTGCAAAAACTAATTTTCCAGTATTGGGAACACCACCGTACCGCTAAGTTTTCCAGTCCATTCACTGGCAGGATGCGGAGCTGAAAGGAGTACTGGAGCACATTCCCCAAAAAAGCAGGAATTCCTTTAAGACAATCATCACCACATCGAATAAGAGCTAAAGCATCCTTTTCTCAATTGTTCGGCAGGACGGTTTCTCTCAACGGGTTCCTTTTCAGGAGAACCACTCACTTCGCCCTTCCTTTCTCTTGTGGGAAAGAAAGCAATTATATTATATCATAAACGAAAACAAAGGCATACCTCAACACAAAAAGATATTAATACTGTTATAATCTCGAGGTGCTTACTTGTAAATATTCTCTTTGTATAGCTTTCTTTACCCTTGTGATTTCTACATTGAATAGGGAGCTTGTAATCGTATGCATTAAAAAACAAATTTTAAGCCCCGAGATCAGTCACTGATTTTGAAAGAAAAGGCTAAAAACAGACGGCCGGTGTCTCAGCACTAAATGATTATGGCAGGGCTTTGTTTGAGGATTGTGTAAGCTATGGAGTAAAAAAGGGTAGGAAAGAAACATCGTTGCTTACGTAACCTTCAACGTGTCGGTCCGTTCCTCAAACAGTTTAATATAAAGTTGGGAAATTGTGCTGATTCGTGCGAAAAGATGATACAGGAACCAACATCAGGAAAGTAACAGTTCGAGACCTTCTAGAGCCTCAAAGTTTGGGATTGTTCCGTTCCAGTGTCAAACATTCAAGTAGCCAGAGTATTACTTGGTGGGATAAAAGTGCACATTTGATATAATTGTATTGATGGTTTGTGCAGTACTCACACCAAAACACTTTTTTTTCCTCTCTGACTAGCCAGCCAATTAATGTAATTAACCAATGGAAACTGTTTAATTTAATAATGTAGAACTTTCATTTGAGAGTTCCCAACTGCAGGTTACGCCATTGAACAATGATGATGGGTGGAAAAGTGAGAGCTTGAAAACAAAAAAAGGTGAAAGCTCTTTTTGTACCTGATAAAGGGGACAAACAGGAAAGTTGTAGGTCATCATACAAGTCAAGTGTGAATTGAGAAAGAAAGGGTGCTATATAAACTAGCTTTAATTCATATCACATCTGAGGAAGCTACCAACGGATATAAACTGAACGGCCGTTATCTTGACAGTTAACATAGATTTCAACTCTAGCAATACTCTCATTATGTCAACTTCAACTCATCATCGTTTCTCCTGCGGTAAACTGTTCAAGTATCAAAACTACTGGTCCAGCAACCCAAGTGGAACTCATCGTCAGATCCTAACTAGCAGCAAAAACTCGTTAGGCACTCGGATCCTATAAAAGGATAGTAACTTGCAGTAATTTTCCCTATTTGTGTTTAGTGCTGACTTGGAGGAAGAAAACAAGAATTTTTTTATCAGTCTGCGCGTTTCTCATTTCCACCGCTCATCAATCAAGTAAGTAAATAAATAAAATGGCACATTCCCCTCCCACATCACACCATTTCTTGTCTTTATTCCTGATACTGGATCATATATTAAATTCAGAAAGCAGAACGAAGCGTAGTTCTACTCTATCCAAATATTAATGAAAAAAAGATAATTTGAAATGTATGCGGATTAATTGAAGCCGAAGTATTCAAGCTAGTTTACTCCCTTCCACAAATTACTTTCACCAGAGCTGTCTAGGGAAAGGGAAGGCTTTTGAGATGCGCTCCCTTAGCAATGAACCATTGATTTGCTATAACTTATGTCATACAGTTGTAGGAAATTCTGCTAAAAATTAGATTATTTCTCTCTCAAAACTTTTATAATTTCTAGTCATTCATGAAGTATATCTATCTGTGCATGTTACAGGCAGCTGTAGGAGATTATGAAGGGATGGTAATAATCTTCACTAAGTTCCTGATAAATTCATAATTTTCCTTCCCATAAATTTTTTTTCTTATCTGTGAATGAAGTGGAGCTATAAGCCTTTTCAAAAGATTTGACAGACCTGTTTTATCAACTGAACAGCTAAGGATAGTAATAGTCATATGAATGTATGCACATTATATATGCGTCCGTTTGAGTTATGTGTTTTGCTAGTTTCGTAATAATAGCGGTAATAAGTGTAAGTGGGCAATATGAAGTCGTACTTTTTATAACATTATATCCTTGATGGAAACTGTTATGAAATCCCACACGTTGCCAGAATTGGAATGGGCGGAAAACTTTTTTTCAGGCTCTGACTTTCTTTTATTGTTCATCACCACATTGCCCCATTCGGATGCCTTGAATATTGCATTCCATTGCGTTGCCATATGCTGGTTAGAAGGTCTCAGATGGGCTGGAACGAGTTGTTTTTCAAATTGTGATTCAGATTACGATTTAATATCACTTCCTACTGTTTTTAATGGTCCAAATCAATTTTTATGTTTCATTTTACGCTACATCCTGCACATCCAGGTTTAGTGTTTTAGGGAGTACATTCAGAGCTTGTTTGCACTGTCAGCTGTCCCAATTATGTTGCAAATTGAGAAATGTTTCCTCCTTCCGCTTTTATGACCATTGATGATCTGCGTAGAAAAAAAGAACTCATTTCTCGCATTGAAAAGACTTTGAGAAGAACGCAACGCATTTGTGTGTCCACATGGAATAATTTTACATATCATTGCATCACCAATTCCAAACTCAAGGGTGTTTCTTCTTACCCCGAATTTACTTATCTGGAACATTAAGCTAGGAAAGGCCAACCAGAAGTACTTACAGCAAAGCTCCGCTCTTAGACGTGCTAACCAACAGTTTACTGGGTTATGGAGCTCGAGCAGGCCATAAATGCCTCTAAAATATTTATTGCATTTTTGCAATTTACAGGTTTCATTGTACCTGTACATATCCGTATGCTCTTGTAGTTACCCGGAACAAACTTCCCAAATCCTCAAATCCCTGGTTCCCCATTTTTCTGCAAAAAAATGTATTCATGCTAATTCAGGGTTTCCCCAAAAGGGTCACCACTGCTAACACCGGTGCAGAATACGACTCGTGCTACTGCTTACTAATGTGACTATTTTTAGTGTAAGTTCATTCATCGTTATAAAATTAGACAAGCAAACTTTGAAGGATTGTCAGATGAAGATGCAGTTGATGAATTGGGTTTTTCATGGAGGCGGCATTGTTGATAGGCTAAAACCAATAAGACGTATTGTCAAGGGCAGAGCGTAGGAGGCTGTGCCACATAAAAATAATTTTCTTGCACGTAAATGGAGTCACGAATCCAATAGTAATAAAATCGAGCCTTCGTTAGTTAATGAGGATTTGCATTAACTATTTTTGGAAATAGTAAAAGACCGTGACTACTCCTTAATTTGCTAACCCAAATGACTCTCCGGGGCGACTGTTCAATATCACCTCAAGTTTCTCGTTATCGTCATAACGTCTTTGCTATCCCAATTGGACATTAGCTTGAAGAGGAAAGTGCACTTGTTCTTCTGGTATAGGTGCTCACTTGTGATCATAAACACAAGATCCGTTATCAACAACTTTTCGTTAATATAATGACAATGATCATCTTTTTTTGTATGTTTAGATGTCCTTGCAACGCAAAATAACATTTCCCCAAAATTGGATAAAGTCATAATGCCCCAACTCTTTGCTCGTGTGAGCTAATATCATGACCATTCATTTCTAACGGTGTCTTTCTCTCATCAATCTACTGCTTGAGAAAAGGGAACAAACAATTTGTAGGTTGTATACGGGTAGGTCTTAATGTTTCAAGAATATGCTTGTCATTGAAAATTCATTTATCTTTAGGAAACTGTGGAGCAGTTTTTCCACGAAATATTCAAACTTTTCGGCTGCTGCGTGGGTACCAGTATTACAAGATCCGCTCTCTCAAATTGAGTTTAATATCTAACAGTAAATTAATACTGTGAACTCCATTTATAGCGAGGTCATAGAGCTTTTGTAAATCCATATTACAGTTTTCATTAAGTTGGCCATTCTTCTCTGAAAAACTTATTTAAAAACGAGAATTTGACTTACAATTAGGTAGACCAGATCGATAAAGTTTTCGTCGGGATTAAAAATAATAATTATTCGGTGTACATATTTTATTTACCTATTGCCATGAAAGACTGCTAGTTAATTAAAGTAATAAATTGGAGGAAATTTTCTAACACGAAAGAAGAATTTCAGTTTCCTGTAGACCATGCACCTGAAGTTATATTACACAAGGGCATTAAATTACCAAGAAAACTCAAGGCGCTGAGTAACAATATAATTGTCAATGAAATGCAATAAACATATGATACTCCAAATCTCCGAGAAAAGTGAGCTTTCTTTGTGTTCAATTCCAAAAAGTTTTAAAGTACCAATGCCATGTTGCCAAAATTGATGCTTTATGCAAAGTTTAACAAGCTTTTTCCAATTTGTCAAACAAGCTTAAAATTTTCAAGGCATTAAAAACTCAGAAAATCAGATAGTTGGAACGATTCCAGACAAAACAATGAATTTCCAAGACATTTTCATGCCTACAACTAAATTTATAGTTCTCGGCAAAAATATGAATTATGTAGTAAGTTTTATCACTCAATATTTCACATTAGGAGGTTGCAAAAAAGTGAAAATAAACTGCTATAACGTGATTTGACATCCCTTCCACGTTTTTGCAGGAAGAAAATTGAACGTTATCCATGATGGAAATGATTATAGTCTCTACGATTAGGGCATACGAGTCTGAAAGTCACTTAACACCCACGACCCAAGGCAAAAAGCTCATTTCCTATTAGCTTCAATTTTCGTGGAGATCATGTGGACATGTTTGATTTTGGAAAAGTCAGTTATAAAACAATCATATACATACTTATCAGTAAAAATAATGATAAAATGTGCCAAAAAAACTATAACGTATGTACTAGACTCGACTCCCTATTCCATCCCACACCTAAAAAGTAACCTGCTAGTAAGGCTGAAAGTATGTCTGGTTTCATTTGAAAACACGGCCACTGTCATCAAAGCACCTCCAAAGGGGAGACAGGACAAAAGTAAAAAGTTAATTGCTTCTTTTTCTCATTTTCCAAAGAAAGCGGATAAGAGATCTAGCAGAATTTATATAACTAGTCAAGATGAGTATTTCAGAGACAATGATGTTTGCAAAGAGCTCTTCGGCATGACTTGGACTAGATTCCCAGCACAATGTAGCCTATGACTTCTAACTTTAACGTCACACCCCACCCCATACCAAACTCTTATATACCTTGTCCGGGCAGTGCTGGCCTGTATAGTCCAGTTTACTCGTAATCGCTTTCCAGGGAAGGAGCAAGACAAACGAGGGGACAAAAGGAAACGGGAATGCAGATTAAAGATGACTTTTATCACTCTATTTCGCCTTAGTCATGAACTACCCTTTTGCTTTTGTTGTGTATTTTTGTTGATTATCAACCTAATACTGCTTTCATACTTTTCCCATAGCCCGGCTTTAATAAAAAGGAACAGCTGAATTCCAGAGCTCCTTTTGTTCCTTCGGCAGCTTTTTGTAATACTTGCATGTACTAATGAAATGAATGGGGGCTTTAATCACCATCTACGCCATATACGGCAGTTATTCCCTCTTCCTCGAGTACGTGGTTAATTTTCTTGGTGCATGATGTAATAAATACTGTAGGAACTTTTGACTATGGCTCATTCGTATGGAATGTGTCTCAGAAGAAGATTACTATACCACCATCACGTGGCATTGCATAACTGCGAGAAAGCTTTTGTTTCTTCTGCCTTGTAAGGTAGAGTGCTCAATGGAATGGTAAGTATGTTAGTATGTCATACTGGGAAGTGGAAGAAATGGATTTTAATAACGGTAAAAGCATTTTTTGCATTTGATTTGCAGAAACGTTGCACAATGTTCCCAGGTATGTAGTTTAGAAGTGCAGCAGCAGCAGCAGGCACAATTGGATTAGATTAAGTACTAAAGTGTATTATTTACCTGCTTCAATTTGTCTTGTCCTTGTCTTTTTTCATCTTTCATCAGACCTCGTGGCAACTATCAATGAACAATAAAGTTAAAATTGCAACTTATGACTGGCAAATTGCAAGCTGTCAAAAATTACATTATTATCATGAGTAGAAATGCTAGAGTAACGTCGATTTTAAGGGCTGGCGAGCTACCTAAATGTATGTTTTGGAAATTGTTAAATTGTTAAATGATCAGAAAGGAAAGAATTTATTTTTAAATGTCGATCTAAGCCGCTGTCCCCTTTAGAATTAAAAAATGTATGATTGATTTTTATCCCTATCCCGTCCAATGGAATTTCAAGAAGACAAGGAATATCCTAGCTTAAATTTCATTAAAGTGTCGGAAGCAAAAATAATCTTTGTTGACTTCCTTTAAAATCCTTGAAATCACTGACATCGCAGTTCATTATCCATTATCCGATTGACTTCAATTTCCGTTACTAAAGAAACTTATATAACTAAAGGGTTACAAAGTCACAATGATGGGGTCAATGCTTCAATGAAAATGGCAATGTAATAATCTTGTGAAGTCAAGGGACTATTATTATTTCCAAGCCAATCAAATAAGGCCTCCGATGAAATGATAAAATGGGGTTTAAACTATCATTCTATATTACTTTCCTCTAAAAATTTGTCCATTACACTTGAAAATGAATGCTGTAAATACTCAAAAGTTACTGCTAGTTCAATAAATTGCATTTCTCCTCTTTAAAATCTTAAAATAAATTGTATAGCGCTCTACTAATATCATTACAATTGACTTCAAACCTTATTCTCACATCTTATCTCATAAAATTCAATTCCTACCCTGAGGAATAATACCAGTGTAACAGTAAAGTGAATAGGGAATTACCGGAACTAAATTGTCAATCTAACAAAGAACCGCAGAAAGCAAGACAGCTTTTTTAATAAAACTTTCCAGACGCAATACTTAGTATTTCTCTTATAGTACCTACAACTAATTTTTTACAAGTTTTCTATGATTAAAATGAGCCAGTTCTTTCTGCAGGTCTTCCTGACATGAAACCGGAATGGGAAAGTTTTTCCATTTACTTTTTTTTTAAATGTTCTGGTTATAACCTATTTACGTCGAAAATAGGTATGATATCTTACAAGTGATCTTGCAGCCCTGCTTTGACACATGTTTTTATAGCATTTCATAGGAAGTGTAGAGTTGAAGACATCTCCGGAAAAGAATTCCCATTACAGCATAGAGTGGAAAGTGGAAATCTTGATGTAACCAACCTAGCCAACCCAGTTTCCTTGATGATGGCCACAAACTTTGGTCATTTATCAAAAGTCCATTTTAACCTTCCCACATAAGCTGCATGAACCTGTTTCTACCACAACGAGTGTATTGTACGGTTAAGCACTTCAGTATGCTGGAAAAAAATTAGATTGCAAGAGTGGAGTTGGTCTCTCAGTTTGCAGTTTAAAGCTACTTGAGAGCTTTTGTTCCGCTTTACATCTTAAAATTCCGAGTGGAAAGAAAGTTTAATTTCTGCGGCCGAGGCGATGCTCCCAATTATATACCGAGATAGATAATCCATCATGTGAGTTTAATAATACGCTCGAGTATTCAGTTGGGATAGATGGGATTAAATCCTTCTACATGAAATGGCTTGCGGTGTTCTACCGCTATATCTTTAAGGACACGTCCGTGCATAAAGTGCATTTTTATCTTTGTAACAAAAAAAAATCTCAAAGTCAGCGCGGCGCTGTTTGCCAAGGTTAACTTTAACTACAGTGGGACTTTAATGCAAAAGTATGAGCTGCACCGTAGTCAGATGAGATGCCGTCTAATGCGGCATTCACCATATCAATTTTCAATTTCATCGGATAATTTCCTGGAAATTATATTAAAATAAAGTCATTAGATTAGATAATTTGGAGAAATGGGGAAATGATAGTTCTACTTGTAGATTTGGATGCGCTTGTAATTCCCTTGCTAATGCTTTCTCTCAGTAAGACTCGGCTCGGTTTTAAGAACTACAGAACTACATGTCTCTACAGAAAGAAGGATTTTATGCAATTCAAGAAAATATTCATTCATGCAAAAGCACTTTTGCATTATATTATTTTGTTTTAGGTATCCAGGAGAAGCATGAGTGGAAATAAATTAATCTCCCCGGCCCCTGTAGGCTCAACAACATCATCCTCTTACCTCTTTTCCTCGTCGTTCTTAGCACTGGGCTCAGAAAATGCTCCAGCCACAGGATTATCATCACATGGAATATCTTCGCCCTACTCGTGGGAATATGAAAAGGAGGAAGTTCCCTCCAACAGAGGTACCGCTGCAGTGACTACAATTATAGACACGGTGGGATATGCCCTTCAAGTAATTGTTAATGGAACGAGTCAAACTGAAATCGAGAAAGGCGTCACTATTTCCGCATTTGCAAGTAGCTCCACAGAAGTGACCTTCGATTTGGATGTTTCCTTAATCACATTCCCGTCCTCTAGTTCCGTCTTGGATGAGACTGCAAGTAATGGCTCAAATAATCTAACAACCGCCTCCACAGCCGTTTCCAATTCCCAGTCTACCTTCCCAGGGAAAAATGTGATTATTCCTCTGTACACCTTAATCTTCTTCTTATCTTTCATTGGCAACCTAATGGTTATATTAACATTAGCGAAAAACCGGAGAATGAGAACTGTGACCAATGTTCTACTTCTCAACTTGGTAAGTTAAAATAAATACAGCTAAGCCGATTTTGTGACGGCAACCTTCCACAGCAAGTATAGGTTCTTTATGTATTCATATGTGTAGGGTTACGACGAGTCCATTGGTATTTATCTCTAGAATTGGTATTTATTTCAAATCCAGAATTTGCAGTTATTCCAAATTAGATCAATTCTAACACTGAAATTCCCCTTTCAATTCGTTTAAGTTCAAGTTGGAAACCAGATATCAACTGAATGAAAATAACTTTCAATGAAAAATGTTAATCTTTACTCCTGACCTTGGGTTGGAAAAATTTGGTAGTGAGATTAGGAATGAAGTGAAAGTACTGACTACTGACATTGTAAATGGCACAACCCCTGATTTTTCCACTTTGGCTTATCCCCTTCAAATAAGACCTGGCTCATAAGTAACCGAGCGACAATCTATGATGCAGTAGCTATTTCTTTCTACCTTATTAAGCCAATTGGAGTTTAATTCCATCAGTAAATACCTACATGCATTAGGATCTTACTCTATTAATATTTTATTGCTGATGGTTAGCTATTCTCCGGGTCAACGTACCATAGTTCTCAGTTCTCTTACAAGTCATCCAATTTAACAAGCCAAGGAATTCATGTATGTGCCCTCATCCAACTGGTGGCTGACTATGTAAATTTTTATACTGGGTCTTGCTCATTTAAGAATGTTCGTAAAACAAACTTTTTTCATCGTAGTTTCGTTTTAATTACTGAACTTTTCACATGTGAACAGACCATTTTGAAAAATAATTTCCTTTAGATGATTTACTAATTAGCTACCCAAACTTTTCTTAGCTTAAGATAAAATTATTAGAGGTGCAATGGTCAGTGAGGGGAAGCAATGTACTAAAATAACTGTAATTAGCATAAAACTAGAAGAGCAAGTTTCTCATTATTTGTAGTTGACTTTTCATCAGGTACGAAAAATTTGCTACAGTGAAACCGGTACAGCATCCAGTGGGAAAACTTTTCACTACTCTACTTTACTTTCCCTGACTTTCACCATGTCTTTTTGTTTCGCACCGACGATCAAAGCACTATCTTTCTGTGAGTTTGGCAGGGTTGACGGGTACATGCTTTGAAAATGTTAGTCAGTGTATTATGACAAATGCTTGTACTGTGCATACTTGTTTGCTTTCAAATAATCATTTCTTCAACAAAATTAATTAAAGTTATAAAGTTATAACTTAGGTGATGCCATATTAATAATATGTAACCTTACTTAATCCAACCGACAGACTCGACTTTAATTGATTAATTAGACACCTTTTTCATTAAATTCAAAGTTATGTCAGGGCTAGTTTGTTACTATTGCCATCTTACTTGCTCAATTGTCAAAGACAATGCCTTACTATGAGTGCGATAACCTCTGCCATTTTGATGCATAGCCGTGTCACGTCGGCTACAATAAACATACGCTTTCAGGTCAGGTGGTGAAAATAGGGAAAAAAATAGTCACGCTTAACATGAAAATTGGATATTTATGTAACTCTACTTTATAAATTTTACAGGCTGTGTCAGACTTGCTTCTTGGAGTGTTCTGCATGCCGGTTACACTCATCGGTCAACTATTACGTAATTTCATTTTCGGCTCGACAATGTGTCGTCTTCTTCCATATTTTCAAGGTAAGAGATGTATCCATGTTTGTGAACTGTTTTATACTTAATTATGGGATCAATCAAAGGTTTCTGCTGCTACAAAATGTGATGGGTATAAGCGTAAAATTACTCTATTTATTTTATCAACCGATTATTTTTACTTTACCTTGACATGTCATTGTCATTGAAATTTGTTTTCATAGAGCATACTATCTAAAGTATCCTGAAAGGAAGCTAGGTCCCTTCTATGCAAATACTAACCATATTAGCAATCCTATTATTCAAGAAATATTTACTTAAGTAGTTGAACACATTATTTTGAGATGTAAGTTCATTTCGTTCCCATACGATCAGACTGTCCACACTAAGTACTCCCAGTACGCCTCCAGAATACTTCATTCTTACATAGCCCCATATCATAAATACAATAATTTTTTAATTAACATTGCAAATGTCTGTATTTCAATTGTTAATATTAACCAGGGGGGAATGGAGATTAGTCTTCCTATAGCAGGGACAAGAATATGCTGAAATAAAGGTTTCATAAGGTTATAATTGCTCTGATAAATAGAATGAAGACATATAAATTCCCTTTTCCTGCCTCTAGACAAAAAATTTCGTTATTTGGTTTACTCTTAGTAAGGTTGCGATTATGCAACACAGCTAGCAGTCTGTCCACCAAGGCCTTCCGAGAAAATAACATAATTACATTTAAGCAACTTGTAATTTGCTTTTAATGACAAGTCGGAAGTGCAAGCTAGAAACTGGCAAATCCAGTGATATGATAGGAATTACGGCTGCATTCATCCAACCATCAGGAATATTTATTTCTGGATTCAGACAATAATTCAGACGTGTAGTTTATGACGTCCGCATGAAGGTTTCTAACCTTCATCATGCCGTAGAAGTCAAAAATAATAATAATGTACAGAAAGCCTCAAGCTGGGGAGCAAATGCTAGTAAAGATAATTAACTATTGATGAAATTTTGTGCGGACGTTCCATTCCGCTTCTCGGATAAGTTCTGATTGTAGACTCCTTGTGAACATGACATTGAACATTTTTGTTCATTCTGTCCATGAAAAATTCATTAACATACATGCTGCTATTTATAGAAGCAACTGTGAATGCAATATTTTCCTGACTATGGAAACCGGCGTAAACAAAAAATTTCAAGTAATTAGTTGTCTACATGCTATGCCGGGCATATAAAAGCTTCCTGCATCTTTTAAAAAACTCGCAAATAATTTGATGTTTTGTTTTGCGTAGCTAGAGCTAAAAGGGAAGCAACAGTAAATTCGTTATTTATTAAATCCTTTCATTGATTGCTCTGTCATAGCACGGGTTCCGTATTAATTATTTTTCCAAGTACTTGCCTGGCGCAATAACCGGGGTAACAGCCCCGCAATGCTTTTGCTGTAGGAGGATGCTCGTTTGTTGCACAGATCTATTGCAAATCCCAAATCCTGTGGCAGTGACTTTAAAAAACCTCCGGGTGTGCGTATATTTTTCGTTTACTATACAATGTATTTTTGCATTTTTCCGTATATTGCAATGACGCATAAAATGTACAAATGTACAAATATTTTGAAAAGGAATGTGGCATATCGACAAAGCTCCCGTTATCGCTCCCTTACAAATATTTGTATTAACTTGATGGGACCACAACGATAAACGATATTGACTTTCCGTCTTGCTCATTCCATTATGTTCGTTTCTGGATTGCATCCTATCTTGTTTTCAATGTCAATCAAGAAACTAATAAAAGTATTTATATTCCTCCAAGCTATCATTCCAATCAAAGTGCAAAGAATTTTGGTAAATAAGTTCGGACTTAAAATATATATTGGAGAGTGAAGTCACTGTCATATTCAACATATTATATGAAAAGTTGCTTGCCAGTCAATATTTATTTGCTTCCATCAGTTTATGATGATTCCCCAAACAGAAACGGAATTTCCCTCAATGTAATTTATAATTTAGCTGAACCACGCTGTAGCTCATCTACGTATATTGTATAGCAGAAACCAGATAAGTATGAAGCTTTCCCGTCAATTATCAGATCACATGCCGAAGCAGAGCTAACAGCTAACTCTGTTTAATTATTTATTCGCAGCTGTGTTTGTATCGTGTGGGGTTTGGACATTGGTGGCAATTTCGTTGGAACGGTACTTCGCAATCTGCAGGTAAGATCCAATGTAATGAAATCTAATGAAATGATTATATTCATTTTGCTTTAAGTAAAATCCATAATAAGCCGCGTACACGAATTTTGGTATGTTATGTTGAAATTATTAATGGTAAGTAGCTCGTTTCAGTGTCCTTGAATTACTAGGATGCTCTGGGTCCATTAACATCTAATAAAACAGTGGGCGTGTGTGAGATGAAACTAGAGACTAGCCTTTACGCTACTGTTTGAACAACTTTCTTAATTGCAACTTCACGTATTTTTTTTGGCACCTGGAGCGAAGTTACCTCGTGACCACCGTCGGATAATACTGCAATGCCGTGCTTGCCAATTTATATTTGGCTTCATAATGCATTAGAGCTAGAAAACTGAAAACCTTAATATTCTGGTGAAAGTCTCGTATTTCCCTGGGCATAAACAGATATTTCGCCGTAGCTGAAGCTTCTACGTTGGGATATAGAATTTGGGAACGGTTATTACCAAATTGTATGACATCTTCTGAGAAAAATAAAAATAAAAATTCGTATGTATTTTGGATTTAGTAAAAAGTAAGGAGTTGTCTCGTTGACATGCACACAACAATTCTGGATTTGTTTTCATGATGATTCAAAGAAATATAGTTCCCATCACCAATTAGAGTACTTCCAAATACAAAGAATTAGCTAATCAGTCGAGCTTTCACTAAACTGACACGATACTACGTACTTCTTTAAGATCTGCAGTTGCAGTAGACACCAACAACAAACCAGGTACGCCAACAAACATTTAGTTTGTTTCCTAAAGTGAAAGACAAGTGAAAGCATTCGTGCCATTCAAATTGACAGAGAGGCGTAGGCGGAATCGATTTTATAAAAAAAACTTTATAAATAACCATGGTCAGTTATCAGTTGGAGCAATCATAGTACTTTGCCAACAAATTTCCTGCAGCCAGCTTCTTTTATTGGGTCAGCCCATTTATACGTAATTGATAAGTGAAATTTTCAACCAGTGTCTTTTATCTTTCGGCTCCCCTATTAGTACTAGTCACCAAAAATGCAGTTTCATATCTATATACATTCCTAGACAATTACCATCATAAACAACTGGTGCGGCTTGTGGTACTAGCGTTTTGCCGTTTTTCACTGTCCTGAAAACTGAAGGTAACCAAAACATATTTGTTTGACGGTCTCTCTCTACCCCACCGCCTAAACACTTTTTATTTATGTGTGCCTAGTACCTTGACAAAAGATGAGTTCTATGACTGCTATTTATCAGGAATGAAGCACCACTTGTTAGATAAAGAGATAGTGATAGCTATTTGTACAGCCGCATAGTGCAGAGTGCAGCAGCACAATTGTCTGTCATAAAATTATATGATCCAGGAACGTTCCCGTAATCGGAAGTACGTTGCACCGTACATCATTTTAACTTTCCTTCCCAAAAATATTATCAAATCACGTAACGTTTTGAAGTTTACTTGACTTCAGTTAGTATTTGTTTCATGAGCTAGCCCCGTATTGTTGTAACTATAGGTGAGTGTATAAACTTATCATGTAGATAAACCAGTCGCAAAAAATTTGTCGTTCCATTGCCCCCAGCAGTATCCAAAATAAGTTGGAATTCTTGTTTCTAGCATCATGAAGTTATTTCAGTTTGAGGTTGATCTACCTTCAAACTGACGGATTTTGTCCGTATGCCAGTCAGTCCTGGTCTGGAGCGGTGCATTAAACTGAAAAAGTCCATCTCAAATTTCCAAGCCTGATTTAGAATGGATTTGGAAATAATCGCTCAAAGACTGTCCACATCTCGCGAATGAACTACCTACCATCTTCCTAAATGTTTGCTAACTCCATTTCAGACAGAGTTTATTCCCAAGCTTTACCTCAACTCTCTCAATTATACTTCCAAAGTGTTATTTGCCAAGTTGAATATAAATGAGAAAGACGCATTGCAAAGATCTTCAAACTTTGGGGAAAGTAGTGTGGATCCACCGTCAGGAAATATTATTCGACAAGAGTTGAAACTTATTCATTCGAGGAAGCTGTCGTGTGAAATCCTGGAAGTAATGGCCCGCTTTTGAAAAGAAGTTGGTAATGCCGCTGAAGCAATAAAATTCAGGATAATCATAAAAAGCATTGCAAGTGTCATTACCACTCGGAGCTGAACCAAGTGGGTAGCAAGCATTTAGACTATATTATAGCACGTGCTATATCTCTTTAACTGTCTGATTTGATCGGGATTGCACAATTCCCAATTTCTAAAGCCCCAAAAGTTATATTACAGTTTGAGATATGAATTTGGAGGGAGCGTTGATATGTAGAAATCAGGTGTCACATTTTTCATTCATCCTTGAGAATCTTTGTAGGGAAATGTGTAAAAAAAAATTTACGACTATAGTATAGATCACTATAAAGATTTGAAAGCAGTTTCCGCACACGTTTTATACTTTTTATAGTGTCGAAACACCATATGAGATGTGTCCTTCTTGCAGTATTTATTATGACATTCAAAAGGCACGCTTTATGTAACCAAATATTTCGTTATCACTTACAAAGTTTGATGATATATATCAAAAGCAAATACAGTTACGATCAACGACCTAAAATCTCAAAGATGAGATATGCATGGTGCTTATTTGGATATCTAACAGTAAATCTGAAGCAAAATTGAAAAATGTGTATTTTTTTTCTTGAAAAATGTGTATTTTTTTTCTTAAAAAATGTTTGTTGTTAGGATTGATACAATACAAACATTGCTTCCCGTTTTTTCAGACCTCTTCAATCCAGAAAATGGCAGACCCGATCCCACGCCTACAAAATGATATTAGCCGTTTGGCTATTCACTCTTACTTGGAACCTCCCCATCACTATCGTATCTACTTTGCAGCCCATTCGAAATTCTGGTATGCAAGGACGCACGTTTGTAATGTAGCATTTAATTGTAATTTCTGCAAGGGATTACTGTTAATACCTGAAAAGTGTCGCTGATTGCAAAACTCTGTTTTTTCCTTATTTCTTTTTTGTAATATAATCAGCAATAGTTTTTATATCATTAACTTTGTCTGTTGAGCTGGAGCCTTGTGTAATATCAGAGGTCTCTCTATCATCACTAATGAAATCTTTTATTACACAAGGTCTAGTATAGCAAAGGAAATGTATTTACTACTCGAAAAATGGGGGGAAAGGAATCCAGTAACGATAATTGTTTTCGTTGGAGTCATCACAGAAAGTATACCTGATCTTTAAGTCTAACTCGCATCTCTGTTTCCATTATAGGTCGCTTCAAATGTAGAGAAATTTGGCCAAACGAGGAAACGGAGAAGATATTCAATCTCGTTCTTGATTTCCTACTCCTGCTTATCCCCCTTTGTATTATGGCGATGGCGTATTCCCTGATCGTGAGTAAACTGTGGAAAGGGCTTCAGAGTGAGATTCGGCATACTCGCTCATTCCGTCAACACGGTAATAAAACATCTTCAACGGCTTCCAACTAAGTAGCCACATGCAATAAAAATGTGTCACCATAAAAAGGTTTTCTCACTCGACGTCAAAGTCGACGAAGGAGGAAACCGACATGATTATTATGAATATCGTATATAAACGCAGGTCCTCACGGTCATTTAATCCCGAGGGAGGATTCCCTAGAGCTAAGCGTCCACAGTCATTACTCCACATGCAAAGGGACTACGACAGAAGCAGGACCAGCAAATGGAGGAAATAGGATGTGTGTCCCAAACAGTCACAGCCGGGACGGTGTGGGAAATGAAATATTAACTTTGAAAGGTGGAAAAGGTGTTGTGGTCCGCTGGCGACGTAAGAATGCCATAGAAGTGGCGGACACTTCCACAGCAGGAAGTAGTACAAACAGCCATCGAATAAATGGCAGTCGAAATCCGAGCTCAGACCATCATCATCATCACTGCAATGCTAATAGCCATTCTCAAAGCATCTCAAAACAAAACGGGCTCAGTGTTCGCCAGAAGCAGCAGCATCAACATCAATCATCGCCATCCCCACAACAACAACAACAACAACAACAAGCTCCGCAGAGCGCAAAAATGGCACGAGCAATACGGAGCACGTACACAGGGAAAAGTATGGAGTCCAAAAAGAAGGTGATACGCATGCTATTTGTGTTGATTCTAGAATTTTTCATTTGTTGGACGCCACTTTACGTGATGAATACATGGTACCTCTTCGACAACGAGGGCGTCTATGATCACATTGGCCCGTTTGGCGTTGTGCTCA
>JAQGAH010000260.1:0-53672 GCA_034696885.1 Lepidocyrtus paradoxus | reverse complement strand
TCAGGTCAACGACAATTCGGACTCTGAAATTTTTTGAAAACGCGCGGTTTCGGAACGCGCGCTTTTGGGCGACTACCTAACCCCTCATGGATTTAAGTAAATACATCGAGAAACAATATTTTGAGTGGGGATATAGCCCCCACTCATTTATTTCTCCCTTTACTACTGTAAAAAATCTTTATGATTCATTTTCCCCCTCTTCGTCGTCCACTTCCCGTCTTGTATTTATTGTTACGAAAAAAGGCGAGAATGAATGGAGGAAAGTGTCTGTAAAATACACATGGATAAGAATGAATGAACGGCTAGTTTGAGCACAGAAGGTACAAGATCGTTTCAAGTGGAGGGTGTAGTAAAAGTGGTCAAGTGGCACTTAAACTTTCTGTGCTGCCACTGAAAAGGGTTGCAAAGAAAGGAGTCCTCTCCCAACAAACAACTATAATAAAAATAATTTTGCAACCGAAAGACACACTTTAAGCTGAATGACTATGCCGAACCTGCAAAACTAATTTCCCTTCCTGCAGATAACTTTCTCCTTTGGGGTCCTTTAAAAAATGACGTACTTGTTACATAAAGAAAAAGGCTTCCTCGTCTACATCCTCTTCAGTCGAATTACTGAACTATTTGCATGTGAAAAGAGTCAAAAGTTATGAGAGCTTTTATATTAAGCATCCAATGCAAAATTTACGTAAATTTAAATTCATTCCTCTTCTGTCAGGCTGAATGGTAGCATCTGGAAAGGAATAGCAAAAAAGCGCTGACGGTATGTTCTAGCTGAATTCATTTTAATTCGCTGAAAATCTGTCAGTGAAGGAGAAAGCTAGGCAATTACGACCCTGCAAATTGGATCGGTTACGGTTAGAATCGAAAACTGTATGAAAAATGAATCCAAAACTGCTGGATAGTAAAATGCTCAGTTTACTTCCTTGCAATCCTGTTTGACGTTGCTGATCAAGTCTGATATTTTGCCGATCTGACATAACAACTTCCGCGTTCGAATTGATTGGGTTGCTCAAGTTATATAGATATTGCTGTCATATAAATGTCTCATGAAGCTCAAATATAACAACTTAGTTTTATAGGACTAATTTGAAAGCTATTTTTGGCTCTCATTTTATCCCATGTCAAATGTGAGTCTGCATCTGTCTTCCAGGTACTTTTCTTGCTATTTGACAGATGAGATAACGATAATTGTGCGGTATGGGAGGGATCTCATTCCATCTAAATTGTCGTGTTCCGTATGAAATGTTTGCTGTGCTCATGCGATTCAATTCGTCTGATTTGATTAACAACATGTACGGCATAACCGCAAATAGGAAAGGGTCTCAAAGTAAGTAAACCTAAGAAAGACAACATTTTCAAAAAAAAAATAAAATATGATTATCTTTCTTGACAACTTCGTAGTTCCTTATAGCCGGACGCAATGCGTACCGGAGCTTCGAGCGACATACGAGGGCATATGAGCTAAGGGCTACTGGACAGTGCTTCACCGACGGCGAAGTGCATACGAATGTTTCCAAGAACTATAATTGTGTTTTTCCTCTTGTGAAAACACGGAAGCAATGAAAGGGGTCCCTGTGGGTTGCCAAAAATGTAATAACTTGAAGTCTCCTGACATCCCATCTAGAGAATAATACATAAGTTTCCTATTATCATCCATTTTCCTGAGATAAATAGCACAGTAAAAGCAAATATAGCTATACATAGGCTACTACGGTTAAGTTATCACCATCCAATGTGACTGCCTTTTTTTGCTCCAGCAAAAACGAAGTTGCGTGTATCCACGAGAGTTTCTTAGGGAATAATAAGGAAAGGGAAACTAGAGAAAATGAAGGTTCATTTTCCACTCATCTCGTTCCCTTTCTCCCTGACTTCGACTTTCTCATCTCTCGTCGTCGAAAACGGGAGGCTTGCATTACATGTAATGCGCTTATTTGGGGAAAGATTGGAAGTAAAATGGAGCCTAAGGAGTGCCTCACCGGTTACATGTTACGTCTTGTTGTGGCACATAAAAACCTTCATGATGGGATATGGATGACGTGTGCAAAATAAGTATTCACTAATGCTCTCCCCATTATTACACAGGGTAAAACTCCAGTTTGCTGTAACTAAATTTGGAAGTAGGTCGACATCATTTCCCATCTGAGGGGGAAATTGAAGCATCGCATTTTTTTCCAGAAGCATATAATCCTTGATTGTCTGTTGTGCTTTTCACTGTAGAGATATCCTAAAACCGATTTATGTTGGGAATATCTATAGCTGCGAAATATTTTGTATATGATGCCATTTAGTTAATTATCAGAAGCTGATGTCTCGTTTTTTTCAAATTCCACTTTCAATTCTATATCACTGGAGTAATTTCGCAATAAAGTTGGAAGTACAACTAACGAAAAGAGCTATGGAAGATGGAGCATTTCAATTCCGACTCACATTGCAAACAAGCTTCATTGCCTATTTTATTTTTCAAGGAGAGCTATCGTATCTGTTTTTGGAATTGATCAGATAATGGATTTGTGAAATGTCTGTTTACTTTTTGACTAAAGATATAAAAAAAACTTCGTAAGTGCCCCTTCTGTCAAGTATTTTACACTTCAAAGTGCTAAAGTAAACATGTGGAGAGCGCAAGGGTTTAAAAGTGCAAGTATGCATGATTATGGCATTCCAATTTCAACATCCCTGTTATATAATAAATACGCTAACATTTACCTGTCTATATTAGGCCTGGGCTAACAAATCACATTTTCTTTCTAACTTACAGACTACTTATGCAAACCAGAGGAAAACATCTATGAAATCGACTTCACCCGATTTAAAATCCGAGATATGAAGACAAACACGGTTCTGTTCGAGATAGCAAAGCCCGCGGGTAAGTTCACTAAAACGAGTTAGATCCCTCTTAAAATGGGAATTTTCTCTTGCCACCCACTCTAAACTTACTTTTTACATGTGCTTAAATGTTTAAGTGCCATTTTGCATTTCGTTCTTTCGTGCTGCTGTCGTTTAAAAAGTTTGTACGTTGTGTACAGGATTAACAAAAAAATACTCCTATTAGGCGGTGAAAGTGAAAGCGATTCCACTATTAGTACCTGGCATTAGCAAGCAATGAATGGGAATGTCGAGCTGGGGAAAAACTTTCTTGGGGATTTTTTTTTTGATATATTGTTTGCTTGATGAATTTTATATGGTACCATTACATTCATTATACCAGAAGCAGAGAAAACTTTACAGATTGATTCAATTTGTCTTGGAAACTACATAAGTATATACATTACATATTATTTAGGGGAACGGTTCATATACATAGTTGTTTTACATGTTCAACAAACATTGGGACCAAAATGAGGAGAAAGTTATTCGATAAAAATTTGGCATACCATGATGGACTTGAAGGAAGCGGAATGCAATGGCATATAGCATGATTGAAACAATTTACCTACTTTCTCCCACTCTCCAATACACAATGCAGGATTGTGTTCGTCGTCTAAACATTCTTTCATTTTATTTCCTCCTTATGTAATCCACCCGCTCATTAGATTTGCGGGACTGCCAAGAGAGTGAAGAGGACATTGATCCGAATGCAGGTCGCTTTGTGCGATATCAGTTCACCCCGCAATTCCTTCGACTGAAAATCGTCGGAGCGACGTGAGTAAAAATTTATGTTTTTTTTCCCAAAAATAATGGTATCCGATATGTATAAAAGTATTTTTACCTGATATGGTCATTCACTTTTGCTATAAAAAAGCGTAAGCGTAAACAAATCTGGGTTATTGCAGTAAAAGCTATGCATTCCATTCAATTTTCTTGAAGGATTTCCTTAAAAATGAAAACCATTAGGCAAATCAGTTCAATAAAATCATAGTGAGATGCCAATCGATGGTCATTATTGTAGTTTCAAGAAGATATCGATAAGTCTTGATAAGCTTAAAAGCACAAGTACTCAAAAACTTCTCACAGGTCTCGTTTGATTAAGGAATCCATAGTAAAGGCTACAAATAATTTAAAAAATGTGAGAGACGGTTGATGTATGCATGCTATTACGCTAATGTTCAACAGGAAGGCCTAAGCAATTCGTGATTGATCTGTGTTTGTAGATATTCATGGGTGCTGACTTTGACATGTTAGCTTCCTAATGTAATGAACAGCTAATACAAAATTTATGTGATTGATATATTTTTAGGGTTGAATTCACCGTGGGCAAAAGACCTGTCGAAAGTTTCCGCATGATTGAGAAGCACTATTTTCGCGATCGATTGCTAAAAACTTTTGACTTTGAGTTTGGCTTTTGTATTCCATACAGCCGGAATACTTGCGAGCACATTTATGAATTTCCTCCGCTGCCAGAAGAGCTCGGTAAGTTACAGCAAAGTTGAGTCGTAGTTGTCTCACTTCATAATTTCAATAAATACCTGCGTACGTAACCTTTGGCTTTTTTCAGTTAAGTGAATACCTACGCACAACATATTATAAGCTTCTGGACTTCAATATGAGTTGTTATCGTATAGTTTATTTGATTCAAAAACATGTTATGAAGACTATATCCAACATACATTATATACCCACAGTTACACTGCTTTCTACTTTGCATAAGTTATAAGTTAGCAAAGTATCTTTAGCTGAGCAAGCCATGTTTTCCCCGAATTTTATCCATTCCTGATCCAACTCAAGCTGTACTGATTTTTAGTACCTTTTTTAATGCTAAACTTTCTCTAAATTTTGCACATGGCTACACTTACCTGGAATTTCAGCCAGCCAATTTCTGTATCGAACTGATAACGAGTTTCATTTATGTATTTTTATGCATGTGTACTCAATGATGAAACATCCAGTTTTTTTGTAGACCAGTCCATTGTAGAATGATATGAACACACCAGACCAGAAACCAATTATTTTCTATATTTTATTCAATACAAAAACCATAGTCTAGAAATAATTTTCTTTCATTAGGGAGCTATACATATATGTTGCAATCTCTTTGTCGTAATGATTAAATGCTAAGGTCATAGCTCAATCCACAATTTCCATGCATTTTTTATATGCTCATCGTCCGCGCTCTTCACCAGTTTACCATCATTTCAGCTTGGCCTCGCTGAACTAATAAAAACCGCAAGTATTTTCCATGGCATTTATCGATTCTTCCACCTTTGATTTCAAATCCACACCCAACTCACCGCTGATAATATGAATATGATGTAAAAAGTTGATTAATTTAATAGAGTAGTTTGCTTGAGGCTCTCGCACTCATTTAAGTTAAGTAAAATACGCAACCCCCGTCGGTTTTTTTTGGCGTGGCTCATACAATGTAATATAATGCTCGCATGTACCTTTTTGTCATTTTCAATGTCTCTAATGTAGCGAGTGCGTTATATATTTTCTGTTTTATAGTTAAAGAAATGATATCATCACCATTCGAAACTCGGTCAGACTCCTTCTACTTTGTGGACAACAAGTTGATAATGCACAACAAGGCTGACTACGCATACAACGGTGGACTATGAGCGTGCTGTCAGTATTAACCAGTTTCATCTTACTCGTATGTTGATTTTGTTACCCCGCTGGTTAGTTACTCGGTGTATACTCTATATAGTGGAGTAGTAATAAAAAACGTAATAATTAATTAATATCTCTAGAAAAAATATACCAAACACTAATAACTCTGTAATATCATATTTCTCTTTATAAGTTTCTGTAGATGAAGTGAACAAAGGGTAAAAAACAAAATCTCAATGTAATAATTCATGTTTGTCGGTTTTATACTTTCACTTTATGGGTTTTCTCCAATTTTTGACATACTTTCGTATGAAAAGTATTAGTACGTTGTTTGTATGATAATCACACAAAGGTATAGGGTATATCGCGGTTGCAAAATAGATGTATGCTTTGTTATCGAAATTAGCAAAAATTTAGAGTAAAGTAATCCTCTCAATTTCATGAAGTAGTTTATCCGCGGAAGGTGCAAAATTTCATACGAAGAATAAAGCATTCTCCCACTCCCCTCATTTGAAACATACACATAGCGCTTAACTGTATTTGTATGGACTGCTACTTGGAGCACACGCAACATCATTTTACGCTTTTGAGCAGTTAACATTCTGTTAACGTGTAGGTTGTACGAACACTTGTGTAACTATTTCCATAAATTCATATGAAAACTGTGTGATAACTGATAATTGCTAATGTTTCCTTAGTAAAACAATGTTAAGTACTATACATGTAATCAACACACCAAAAATGATATGCAACTTCTGGAACAGGTCAATGGAAGCACTTTTGGGGGAGAATTGTTCATGTTGAATAATAAGTGATTGCTATGTGAGCTCCCTTATCGTTACTTGTTAATAATTACATTATATTCCTCTTGACGTGTCTAAAATTGTGCTATGTGTTTCTACTAGTAAAGCAGCTAAACTTTAATGAGTTTAGTTAATAAGCATAAAATAATACTTATTAAAAAATAAAAGGTGTTAATAATCCTCCTCTAGATATTTGTTTAATACTCGTTCTGTAAACTCATGTGGCGGCTAAGTAGCCATCACTCCATTCATATTTTTCAGTATTAATCCTATGCATAATTTTTTCCTAATTATAGATCTGAAACATCAAACAATGGTTGTGAAATAAACAAGTTATAAGTAGCATTTTCAGCCGATTCTGACAGCTAAAAAAGTGTTCTGTCAATTCTTTTGAAGTTTTACTTCCAGAATGATATTCTTTTCATGCAAATAAGGCAATTCCATTTATTTCCGGGAAATTTAAGTGAGTCTCTCTCACTAAATGATTGCATTCCCCATACAGGAAACAAATTTGTCAGTATGACAACTACAGTTCAACTCATTTTGTATTGAGTGTCAGCTCAAGGCATCATATCGTGACAACGGCAATAATTAAGGAAGACGAATGTACTCCTTTCCCAACATCAGGTCATGCTAAATGATCAGTTCTGTACAAAAAAATCCCTCTGCCGGTGAGGGACATTCCTCTTCCAGTAAATAAATGTGGTTGTGACTTGTGACGTTCCAATGGTAAAATGCTAACTAGAGCAACATCAAATCTAAAAATGGAGGTTTGTTTGCCTGCAATAATGATATTGCTTAGAGATGAATACATATAACCAATCCTAAAAAGTTTTACTATTGTGTGCAGCTAGCGTGGAAGTTGCTCTCTTTAAAAAAAGAAAAGGTTGAATATATTTTAGAGCCAGTCGATTTGTCTTTGTCTGCCAAGAAAGATAACTAACTGAATATCCCATGAGCTCCTTCTATCTTTCTGGCTGATTCTAAATGGTGCACAAACATATTATGGAATCTATATAATCTCTTCCATTTTCATGCAAAAAGCATCTTCCTCGCCCTATGACTAATACATATATCTCACATTTCCCTCGATTTCCTGCCCAATACATTTCTACAACGTCAGGGTAACAACAAGGATGTAGATACTTTCACCTCATGTGATATTGTTGGAGATAGTGAAAGGGACTAGTGACAGTCGCAAAGGTATTTATTATCATTCCATTGGAACACATACCACTTTCCCCACATTTTTCCCTTCATACAACTTGTTCAACTGGAATGAATGAAGGTGAGGTTTTTTTTTGTTACTTTTTGCACTCCATGTATGATAATAACATACTTTATATGTTATATACCTGGCGTAGTCTGATGTTAGTTGGGGAAGAAAAACGAATTGGATAGGAATGAATGTTTTCCCTTGACTTCCGGAGGAAGAGAGAAAGTTGGAGGGGCTGGGGAGAAAGGGGAAATTGAAATAAGTAGACTTTTTTTCACACAATGCAGCTTGCTCACGTTATTGTTACTACTACTTCACTGCACACTCCATTTTATTCTATATATTACATATCTGCATTAGTATAGTGATATAAGCTATAAAATTGTTACAAATAAAGATAAAAATATTGCATCCGATATAAATTTTCCGCTGGCAAATATAAAATGGGCTTGATTTCACCTGAGCACAATAGTATTCCGGTGGGTTACATAATATTAGTTTTGATGTGGATATAATAGCATAACATATGCGTGGTAAGGCATTTTTCTTTATCTCCACCATTTAGTTTAATCCGGCCATCTTTTTAACTTTCTCCATTCATTCATCTTTTTCCAACTTACTTTACCTAGCTTTTCCCATGATGATTAACCCGATGCCAGGATACATCACGTAGAGAAAAGCTCTCGTATGAAGAAGGTACGCTGTAAAGTTTGGCAATGGGTGTAGCAACACAGTGTCTGTTTAAGAAACTGCGTCTTAGGCGCATTCAACTTTCATCAAGATAAGGCCTCAAAAAAAGATAGAAAGCAATGGGGAAAGTGAAAATATTATGGGAACTAACTTTTCCTCAAAGCTCAAGTCCACCTTTTTATTACAAAGTTTGATGTTTATTATTTTATAGCATCTTTCTTGTTATAACTTATTGGGTAACTTGTTTGCTGGGCAAATGTACAATTTTGTGGGGAAATCCGAAAGAGATCCATCCACTTATTTATGTGAGAGTTCCATACGTTTGTTTGTAACATGTTTAAGAGGAAAACGTCGGAAGCACAATAAAATGCTAAATCAGCAGGGGGTTGTTGAGGTTGCCTTTTATATGAAGTTGCATTTCAATTCAACTTGATTTGAGACTGGAACCTTCAGAAACTTAAATGGAGGCTGTCAGTAGATAATCAAGATGTGGTTGAAATGTTTGCAAGTTGTTGGAGCACTTTCTACAGCCACACACAAAACGCTTGCGTTTGCCTATTGTTTCTTTGCATGCTTCTATATATGATATACAATAATATCTGTATTATTCTGTATTTGTATTTTCTCCAGTTATTCGCTCCCACCTTTAGGAAACTTACTCAGTCTACACCACTAATAAACCTGTTTTGCAATTGTTGCATTGTAAACAACATGTCTGAAATACATTCCGTTTACACTCTACTAATGACTAACTACAATTTAAACATGAATTATGCGAAAATAAATTAAGGTTGCTGTAATGACAATAGGACAATACATGATGATGTAAATTACCAATTTTTGTTCATACGAACGGGAACATGCGCCTACTTAGACTTTTTAAAATCAGAGCACTTTTCAGTTTGCTCTTTCAAATGTTCTTGCAGAATTTAATCATGCATAGAAGAGAATGATGATTTTTTTTACATTAGGAATAGCCAGTTTCCTAAATGGAGACCTTTAGCCTGTCAATTTAGTTAGGAAATTTAGCTCTCCTAGCGCACAGGCAATGCATCCAGGAGAGCCAGCAATATGCTTTGCCAATGTATATAATTGAATCATTCCATCATTTCCATTTCCTTTCCTTTCCCCTTTTGTCCTATCCAGGATTGTAGCTAAATATTGTTCATGACTCTACTTGGTCTCCCTGTAAACTTTTTATTCGCAATATTGTTATCTTTTCGGTAATATTGAACAGGAAATTGAAGTGAAATGGGGTCGTACTCTACTTAATGTAATTAAAATGACTTACTAGATCAACTTTCAACAATGAAAATTAAATTCCTCTCAAACTTCTCTTCGTCTTGGTACTACACACACGGTTATGATAGCTACGTTAAATTAGACTACTAAATATTTGATTCGTCTATTAGTTTCATGATTAGTAATATACTTATTTACATATACCCATCATCTATTATCCATTATGATCATGTTGATCATGCTTTCCTGAACGAAGAGGTTTTTTTAGTAATGTTATATTTCCTAATAACTTTTAACTGACTAGGTCATTTATATGATCAATTTTTATTGATTTAGAAGAAAATATACATGACTTTTAATGCATTAGAAGATCATTTATGAAAAATAGCAGTTGCGAATATACAATCATAATATGCCGCATACTCGGATAGTCCAACTTCCACCATATCCATTGAAAAAGCCTTGCCAAACGCCTTCAATGATATGATATGAGAATGATAATGGAATGAAGGAAATGCTAGATAGAAGCGTGTGCGTCATGCCTTGGTCATTGTCATGCTTTGCAATAGAAAGTCTTTGTTGGTTTTTTGGATTGTGGGGTAGCATGAAGCAATTTGCTACCTTGGCGGCAACACTGACATTTGAATTTTGAGCTGAAATACAGTGTAAATGTAAGGTATAAACTATGGTAGAATAGAAATGTAACTTGAACATTGAAGCTCAACTCCATTCTGAAGCTACATCTTTTTGGTCAGTTTTGTGAAGACGCCTGTTTTGGACAGGCACGGCAAATACCTCTTAATTGCACAATTACAGGTAGCTGGACTCTAATAACGGCCACAGTTACTATGACTAACTTGTAGGTAGATTGTTTCAGGACAAATCGGCATTCAACAAGGAGAAGAAGCAGCTTAAGAAGTTCCCGGTTGAGGCCGTTGAGGAAATCGGCACTGGTAAGTCTTGAAGGATTGCCTATGTGGTGGAGCTAAATAAAATTCTTTAATTGTTAATTAAGATTTGAAAGTTGATGTGTGCATGTGCTGTTGTTTTTTTAGTAATTTCCCATTCATCGCTCATTCAACCATCCTGCATCCTACAGATATTTTTCAGTAGCATAGTAAATCTAGCTGAAAGTAATATTCATTTCAGGGGAAGAAAGTTAACCTTAATCGTCGTTAAAACTGACATCATCAGCATCATCATGGGAAAGAAGAAAGCAAAGGGGAGTGTATCATGTCCTAATTTGTATGGAAATAACTCCAAGGGAGCCAAGAAGTCCCTGCGTAATGCTGGACAGGGTGCATCTACCACGAAGCCATCTGAGACTGAGACAACAGGGACCTATGGAGTGGTACCTAGTGAATATAACATTCAAGCGGTGTGCACATTTTTGTTTGTCAATTTTATTAGGTCTTAATTGAGGTAGGCTAGCATAATAAACCTGAAACCTCTACAGATGATTCCAAAGGTTTACAGCATATTACTGAATAAAGACAGATAGTTAAGAGTAGTTAAGTTACTTAATTAAAATGATTAGTCTAAATAATATATAGCGCCTTGATGAAACAGACGATGCTAAATATTTATAGTTTTGGCATCCTTATCATTATCGTCTAATGCTCAGTGTTTGTCTTCCCTTCCAGCAAATAAATTGGCTAACTGCCCCGCCATCATCGAATGACAAGAAGAATTCATCTAATAATGCCACCCAGCCTGGACCTTCAAAGAAGCCACAGAGGGGCTTTCACAAGGACGTGTGTGAGAGTTGCGGAGAGGGCGAGTGTTTAATGTATTGTGACAAATGTCCAGTCGCATTTCATGCCATTTGTGATGATCCACCACTGCCTCCAGAAGATTATGAAGCTATTGGGTTAACCTGGAAGTGTAAAAAGTGTCGAAATAATGTGACGGTAAGGACAAGCATTGGATATTACTTACTATTTAATTACTAACAATGATTAGAAAATCTCTAATCTATATGAATATTATAAATTACAGATAAAATCGGAAGAGATGGAGGATGCTGCGGAATCTAGTAGTTCCACCTATGGAGGTCCCATCAACCAATTCTTTCATCAAACGCTATTGCAGTACAGCACACAAAATCCGTCTCAATTTAAATTGCCAAAAGATATGCCAGCATATGATTACCCATTTCCAGGTAATTTCAAAATCAAATGAAAGTTATTGTAGTTCTGACTTTCTGGCACCTCGGATTTTGGATTTCCTATATTTTTTACTTTTTCTTTTTTTTCCAGGCACAAGTAGGCATCTAGTAAAACAATGTAGACAGCGAACTTCAGTATTTGATGTGGAGAATGGGATAGTTCCGAGACCACTTGCATTGTGTTACCACTGCCAAAGGTAAGTTTGGTTTCTCATATTCTTCAATCCGCAGGGACATTTGCAGATCTAACAAATTAACTTTTATATCTTTCTCTCTCTCAGGTCTTGCAGAACGGGGGCATTGATACAATGCGACAAATGTGATACATTTTTTCATTTGGACTGCGTTGATCCACCCCTGACCACAATTCCAACATCGATTTGGGTATGTCCCCTGCATGTCGAGCCATATTTGGAATCAACTCAGTTAACATCCGTTGCATTGTCAGAGCGAGTAAAAATATGGGAAAATGGCGAGAAACCTGTTAACCGAACAGCTGTTATTCTTGACTTTTTGCGCAAAACATCTAGGCGGAATCCAATGTTTCGAAAAAAACAACCCATTCGCATGGTTACTAATTACGATAAGGTAAGCAAGCATCGGACTCTGAATGCCATATTTCGAATATGCTGAATATATATGTATAATGTTGTACATTTACTGCTACGTTTACGTTAATTTACGTTTTTGTTTTGCTAAAGGTCCCGGAAATGGTTAGAAATAGTTATAGAGAGGATATTATGAATCTTAATGAGAGATTTGGGGGTCTTCATCTGTTGGCTACTGTGAGTATAAGCTACGTTTTACGTTTGTTTGACATCAAGTATATGTACCGCTGTAGTTAACGGCACTATTTTCTAACAATCTTGCGATTAAATATTTTTGCAGGTTGCTGAAATGGAAGCATATGATCGAATGGTAAATACATGCTCATAAAAAATTATTTATTAATTTTCCTATCGCCAGTAATATAAAAACCGTGGTTGTGTGGTATTTCGTAAAATGAGTGTTGAGTAAAGGAAGATAATCTCTTATTTAAATAGATGGCAGAAGTTTTAGAAAATCATCGCAAATGTTGCAATGAAAAGTATTTGCCAGCAACACTATCTCTGGCACATCAAAAAGAAAAACTGGAGTTGTTACGCAAGAAAAACGAATTCAAAATCGATCTCCTGGTCCAGATGATGGAGTTGTGCAATTCTGATGTCCCGGAAACGACAGCCCAGCCTAACAGTTTGTTTATATACCTTCACATAATTATAGTTATTCCTTACAAAGATCTTTACTTTTTTAAATACTCATTAAAATTTTTAGATAATACAACGGATCAGAATGAGGCTGAAGCTACAAAAGACAACGGTATAAATAAAAGTTGGATTCAACAAGAGCTGAAGACAATGTTTAGAGATCTGAAGAGCGATGAAAAGAATATCAATGAGGTGAAGGAGGAGCTGAAAGAAGTGAACAAGTTATATGGTGGTGCTGATCAGGCTTCTGATAGAACAGCCCCAAAGGATCCGCCGCCCCAAGAAGGCGTCAGCACCGTAGGCCCAGAGGGACGAACCCAATCGGGGAAGGATCGCTTAAGTGTGTTGGATACAGTTACTCAGATTAGATGTCTACCAAAAAAAACTGTCAGGAAACTGGCAGCTTGTCATTTGCGGTACCTACGTCGTAAAAAGGAAATTCGAGAACGCGCCAAGCTGAAAAACGAAGTAATTACTATGAATTAAGTCGTTTAATTAAAATTTTGCATGATCTGATTGATGTTGCAATTGATTGAACTTAATTTTTGTTTGTTTATTTTTAGGATCGTTATATAGCCTCTTTAAAACCACTTCCAACAAGTATTTTAACTCTCGTCGTCGAAAACGTTGGGGTAACTGTTGAAATGACAAATCTGAGCTTTTGGATTGGCAGTAGTACTTCTTGTGACTGGAAAATAACGGATTTAGTAAAATGCAACCGGATCGAGAGAAAACACGCAAAAATGTTTTTCAATCCAGTGGAAAATTGCTGGGAAATACTGAACTATTCTCCAAATGGATTATATGTAAACAATACCTGGTTTGGTTTTAAAGAGGCCGGGGCTCCAAATACAAATGCAAGTTCAGAACGCTATCAAGAAATCCAGGACAGGAATATTCGACGTCTTGATGAATACATTGATGGTGGTCATGGGAATTTACAGGAAAGAGATTTGGTAAGCTACTTACTGCTAATACACTACTTCTGCAGCCATTCAAGAAAAAAAATGAATAATTATGTTTTTCTTCTTTGCTTTCCAGTCGCTTTGTTATTGTAAACCATTTCCCATTCGGGCTATGTCTAATGCATCTGAAGGTAGTGCCAAAATTCAGATAGGGAATAAAATTCAAATAGGTTGTGCAAAAATTTTAGTCCAAGGATTTCTGTATTGACGTAGACCAAAAGTCACTCTGAGTATAACTTGTTATTGTACAGGTAAATACATCGTTGCATCTTTTTGCGCAAATAAATCGGTCGTCAATTATTGTACTGGGTAATTCATTGAATTTCTGGCTGCCTGACATTATAATTAGCCTCCAATTTTTAAATGTTATTGGATTCCTGTTTTTACAATATTTTTCTACCACAAACCTACACATTACTTAATGTATTACTAACTGTACGGTTGTAATTAAGTACCCATATTAAGAAATCGAACGTTTTGCGCAAACGACCATGAATCTACTGCTTAAACGTCGATTCTAAATGTTATTTAACTGTTATTAAAAGTATTGTGTGTTACATTCATGCAAAAAAATATTGTGTATTTTATTTGCTACTTTTGGCTTGTTATATGCATTTAACACCGATATCCTACTTATCATATTACATACTGTTTTTAGATTTTTTACTTTAAAGAGTGCTAGTCAATCATAACCATCAAAATCAGAATCAGAATATAATCATGATTTTTTATGCACGAGGAAAATTTATCATCATTCATGAAATACTACTATTTCCATGAACAAAATGGGTAAATACTTAACATGACCTTTTGATTCCAGAATTGCTTATTAGCCAGGGATGTATGTAACATGCTACTTATAACCTGACCTGCATTATCTTACAAAACTTCAGCCCCATTGGCCCCAGTCAATGCACAATGCTTAGAAAAAAGCATAAGCCATAAAGCCTGATTGAAACTTAGGACCCCCGTTTCAGACAGGAATTCAGTTCAAGTTGTCTGACTCTGTAGGCAATCTTCCAAAGCAAGAAACCCTTGGACAAGAAGAGAGGAAATCATACATTTCTGTCGATGGTTATCACATGGATTAATTTGCCTATTATAAAACAACGCATTTGCATATCTTATCTGCCACACATCCGAACGAGAGTTTTAGAAATGCAACTTCCACATGTAGAGATGAGAAATGGCGGCTAACTGATAAGAACAGAAGAATAGACCAACAGTCTTAATATACAGAAGGATTCGTGATGAAATGCAAAACGAAACTGCATACCTGCCGCCCGCACCTAAAGATACTTTTTTGTTTACATTTCCAATCATTCTTTCTAGTCATGTCACCGAGTCACAACAGCCAGTCTGAATGGATTCTCGACAAAAAAAGAGAATGCGCTGTTCCTCTAATTGACCGTTGCGCTTAGGTATTAATTAAAATTTAAAATTAGATAGATATTTCAGATTGGAAATAGTGACAAGAAGTTAAAGATAGTTGCGGCGGCCTCAGCATATCTGTAAAGTTATTATCGGTGACATTTTCGTTATTTTTAGTTCACATTTAACCTCGGTACATTTAAGGTCGTTGTCGTTATTGTGCCAAAAAAAAAAGAGTAAAACATCCGCTAAGACTAAATCTAGATTTAGGAAGGCCCGGTTTTTCTTCCATTCGGAAAAATGGTAAGCAGAAATTTTAATTTATTAGAAACGGTTAAAATTGATGATCCAATAGAAAAATTTTTTTGCAGAGGATGGAAGATTAGATAAATGTTATGGTTAATTTTTTTTAAACTTTAACCTTCCATAGAGTGACCAAGCCAATAATGAGTCTTACATAAAAATGTTGGAACTTCTGGAGAATCAGGATTTAATATTTGCCCTCGAAGAAACCGACTGTCCCATTTGCTTCTCCCAGTTGCAAAAGGGACAAGGAGTCGTTTTGAGAGGATGTCTTCATGTCTTTTGCAAGTAAGTCCTATCGAACATGATAAAATATGCAGATAAAAGATAAGTTATTTTGCCTTTCTGTGATTTCGCTGCTAACTGCTAACTACTAGGTCTCAATTTGAGTACAGAATTATATTCAATGTTTAGGGAATGTCTCGTAAACTGGATACAGTCCGGGAATGATTCAACCGCAACAGTAAAATGCCCTTATCAAGATGAAAAATACACCTGTGAAATGGAACTCCATCAAAGAGAAATAAAAGCGGTAAGGCTGCTCTTCTGAACAGAGACGGCTTTTTGCAAATGCATAATTATGAAATATTATGTGCCTAAAAGTTACTAACTGCAAGCTCATCTCCAAATGGGTGTTTTCTTATGTTCCAGCTTGTTCCTCCAAATGTTTTCCAAAATTTTCTTGGGCGTTCCCTGAAACTTGCTGAAAGCCAAGCTGCCAATAGCTTCCATTGCAAGACTCCAGACTGTATTGGGTGGTGGTTTTTTGATCCTGCGAGGAACCATGGCAGCAACAGTAATATTTTTCTGTGCCCGGTTTGTAACAAAAAAAACTGCTTAAGTTGTGCAGCCACCCACGAAGGCATGAAATGTGACGAGTATAAAAAGAAACTTGCAAAGCAAGACGTAAATGATAAGAAGTCCCTTGATAAGCTGGAGGTACTTCTTTTGATAATAATTTAACATTTTTTTGAAATACTGCTATAACGGTTCATAATTGTGCTGTAGTTATATTTTTTTTTTTAATTGTGTTTATTTTCTTTTGTTTTTAGAAAATGATTGAACTCGGCGAAGCAATGCGATGCCCATCTTGTAAAGTCCCCATAGTGAGAGATGAGGGGTAAGTGACATATTATGGTGACGGTGGTTGTACAATTAAGTATGCTATTATAAATTATTGATGTGCTAAGGAAGTATGTATACTGGACAATTTCAATTTCTACACAAATTTTTGCAGATGTGACTCGGTTACGTGCACCAAATGCAACACGATGATCTGTTGGGCGACAAAAGGTATGCTAGGAAGTTGCTCATCCATATCAAATCATATATTCTAATTGATTGTTTGACTTTTTAAACAATAGTTTTTTATGTTTCCTTAAATAGGATTTCGTTGGGGAAAAGGAGGAATCGGTAATAATGTGTAATTATTAAATTATAATAATATTGTGCATCACACTGTCAATTGGTAGGAATGATAAAACTGCACTAAACATTTTGTCATTAACATTTGTTTCACAGGTGACAGCAGCGGAGGTTGTAAATGCAACGTGAATGGAAAGCTATGTCACCCAAATTGTAGGAACTGTCACTAATTGACGTTGGCTAAAAGTTCTACAGAGATGCTCTCATCATATTTAATGTTATTACTAGTTTGAGATTGGAAGTATTTTTACTCAATGATTGAGTAGAGTGCGTTGTTAACCGAGAAGTTTCTAGTATTATTCATTTGCGCTCAATTATTATTTATTACTTGGTTATTTAATATTTGTTTTCATAGACTTTGATGAACAAAATAGACTGTGACATTGACAATGAGATCGCCAGAGTAACAAAGGTAGCAATGAACTACGATATAGTTAATTAGTTACCTAGCAACTGTACAGTAAATACAAGAAAGTAGACAGATAAGTAAACAAAATAACCCGGTTACTTTAATGATAATAATTAATTTCAGTTTTATGACGACACTTTGAGAAAAGTGACTGACATATATATAGAGTTTACACTGTAAGATTTACATAAGTATTCAGGTTTCAAGGAGACTTAAGTCACTGAATAGTATATTTAGATTAAAATTCGAAATATTACTGACTTTTTTCATTCAGATTATTATTTTTTGTTATCAATTGTAAGGTATTTAGTATAGCACATTCATAAATGGTGTTTGATATAAGATAAGTTTTAGGATCGGATCATGGTTGGATGTTACTAGTCATATCATATCCATTCTTATCATTTGGTCTTCCATTTCGATGAGTGCTATATGAAAAGAGAATAAAAGAAAATGTACCTTTTTGAATTTAATGAGGGGGCATTCCAGAGGAAATGTTTAATTCATTTATTCAATGGCAACGGTATAAAACTAACTATAAAATCTAGATACAGAAATATCATAAGCAAGCCTTATGCCTAATGAATTCTTTATACTAATTATAACTAGATATCCACTTACCAAAATTCTTTGCATCCCTACCCCAACGCTGACAAAATCTGAATGAAATAACTCTTTGGTCAGTTGTTAGTGAATCTCCAAAGTGGCCAAGTTGGCTTGGCACCCGTAACCGCATGTTCTTTCGCAAAGTTTGCCGGGACTCCGCATGTCCTCCATTTCCTGAGGTGGAGGCAGCAACCTGCAAACAAATTAGAAACGGCAAAGTATGAATAAAATTATGAAGATTATTGTAACAATCTTTCACGAACTATTATAGTTATTTGTGTTAAGATGTTTCAAAGCCGTCGTCCCTCACCCCTGACAATAAAGTCATCCGTTTTTCATTAGACAGTGGATGGATGATATGATGAGATGACCACTGCTTCAAGCAGTGTTAAAAACGATTTGATCTGGGTGGCTGGCTCCTGTTTCCTTCTAGTGGTCTTGTTGTATTGCTCTATTCTTTACGGTTGGTTTGGAAAAAACTGAAAGTAGAACCATTATATTATTATAGTTAGTGTAAAGCTTACGTAACAAGATGGTTTTCAATACGATATACTGTATTTACACACAGAAACTACGTCTTTAAAATAACTATTTCTATTACCTACCGATTTCTAACAAAGCTTACTTCAATTTCAATTAAATTTTAAAAGGAGCTTGTCCCTTTCCTACTTGATTATTGAGAAGCTCCCACTCCAATTAAATAATCCAAAGTGAAACTAGAAGAGTGGCATTATCACTACGTGTATTTACTACATGCACGTAAATACTACGCATTGAGATTAATAATGTTGGTCTCATTCTTTTCAAAAGAGCAACATAAAATTCGGAATTTGTGCCGGTACCAGACAACACAACTAACACAAACACAAATAAGTAGGATATTCAAGAAGAATGCAGTTTGTACATACTGTTGTTGCTTCTCTGGCGCTTAAAATTTGCATCCTCGCAATACCCTCAATGTACAATTGTACATTTCAGGTGAATACTAGACTTTCAGCTCAAAAATTGACACACTTGCACATGTTAATGCCATATGAATTTATGATCCATTCCATACATCAAACTCCTTTTTCCATTTCAAATTTTCGAAACTTTTTTTTTTTAATTTCCCGCAGATTTTTTTTAGCTCAACATCGATTATCCTCTAATTTATAATTCCACACTTAAAACGAGTCTTTCCGTTTTCAACTAATACATTTTACATTTAACTAAAAGCCTTCTATTAAAGCATCGGCAGAATAACCGGGTGGCACAATGTCGTATTCTGATAGAAAAAATGTTATGTTTTAATCGTTTATTTTAACCCTGAGAAACTTGCATGTAATATAAAATAGCGACGTACATCATATCATCGCATTTTGCAATTTACCAAACAATCTCTTTATACTTTATAATTCATAATCCCATTTTTAACCAAATTGTTGAACGATGCAGCTCTTATTAATTAGAAATTGTTAAATCCCATGTTCAATCTAGCATTGCATAATAATAAATGTGGATTCATATTACCACTCAAATTACATATAAAAGTGTCCAGCGGAGTTTCATAGATGTTTTGTTTGATATTATACCTTCCATAATCTTGCAATGCCGAAGCTACCCAAGCCATACTCTTACTATAGCTCCGATATCTCCTTTCAACACAGGGAAGATAAGTGAAATGGAAATGTACAGTACTTTCCTCATATGTATGTGGGTCCAACTTAGAGCCCCAAACTCTGACAAAGCTGATCCAGTAATACAACTCCAAGTCAGTTCTCTATCTAAAAAACCTAAAGGGATATTTTAATGTTTAGGTCGAAGGAGCAAGAATAATAATTAGTATCAAAGGAAGGAAGATCCATGTAAACTTTAACATTGCATTAGTGACATTAACATTAGTGCTGGTGACGTCACTTTTACGGCCACGACCGTCTTGTTTTCCCCCCTTACTCCCGTTTGGTTTGTTTGTCCTGCTTCTTCTCGCCAATTTAAGTCAGCTGCTGGCTAAGCTGGAGTCGCAGATTTTTTACAATAAAAATACTTTTTTTTTTATAAAGTCATCTTCAACTTGAGTTAGTTGAGTTGAGTATCATGAGCTCAGCGTCCAAGGTAAGAAGGAATGATATATGAGAATAAGCTTAATTGTCAGTTTTACACTAGTGTAAGTTTGAAGTTTCCGAGTTTAAGTGATGACAGCTGTAATATGGGAATTTAATGTATGAAATGACATGAGGTCGGAGTTATTGTTTTATTGGGAAGGATCAGATGGGGATCAAGTTGATATAAATAGGGAGTTAGATAATAATATGAGATTTCATTGTTGTTAAGGGTGGATGGAGGTAGCGTTGCGGGTGTTGTGTGGGTTGTTGAGTTTTGTAATAGTAATTGTATTTAAGTATTAAAGTTTTAATTGCGTATTTTATTTGAAATTGTAGGTGGGGGAAATATTCACAGCGGCTGGAACCGCGTTTACCAAACTCGGCGAGTTGACCATGCAACTTCACACTTCGAATGGGGGAGGAAGGTACGCTTGAAAGGGGTTTAATTGAATTTTGCCGATTTCTATACTAGGAATCACATGTAGACGTAGACTATTTAATGTTGACGTCCTTGTTTGAATACTTCTTGAATGAATAGTTATTTAAGGATTTAAAAAGTATTTAGTCTAGTTTGGTATTTTGCTGATGGTATAAAGTTGGAAAGTAAATAAAGACAAATTGTTGGTTTTGGTCTTTGCAGTACAAAATGGACAGAAGAAGATATTGCTCTGATGCACACATGTCTCACAAAATTCGCGAATGAGATTGATGATATCTCAAATCGTGTTAGGCTGAGGACAATGTAAGATTATTCATTATTCATTCAGGAAGTATGCAATTTGTTATTCTAAAAAAGCACATTAATAATATTTGTTACGACTGTAAGCTTATTTATTTATGCCTTGTCAAATGATTTACAGGACTCATATAAACTCGACAGTAAAGATGAAAGAATATGACGACGCTGGTCTCTCATCCCCGTCGCCCTCCATGAACTCGATGGTCCTCTCCTCCACTCCTGGAAGTTCTATAAAAGGGATTAACAGAAAAATCGGGAAGAAGATACCTTCAGCAGCAGCCGTGTCTTCAGAGCACACCTCCCATTTAGCACCAGTTAGCCCCCCACCACATTCCCAGGAAGTGACCCTTAATATGTTAAATGCCTCGGAACAAGATTCATACCTGAAAATAGATTTCGACAGTTCAGGCTCATCGTAGTGCCATAAATGGAGTAATGAATAAACATTCGCTCATCCAGTAATTATAGATCGTACTACTACATGACTATATGGGATGTGTATTGCGTAAATTGTCAAAAACTCAAACTTTGTACTTTACATCCTGTTTATATAGTAGATAGATTATTGTAAAAGTCACGTTTGAAACTTTTACTTTCATATGTCGGTGATCATGCAACTATGTCATAGAAACACTGCTTACATCTGACAGTTGCATTATAGAGTAGATATGTATTTGTAAATGATCTTATTCACCACGAGATTGTGAATGAAAAACGTACATTTATAAGATTTGCTATTTATGGTTTTGTGCTACGGCCTCGCAGTCAAAATTAGCTAACTGTAGCTAACTACAATTCGAATGGGTTTGAATGTGCTTGAAATCCCTTGTGTTCAATTAATACTTTGTGTGCCCTGGCCGGAATCGGAATTCCGATTTGAAAGTGTTTTAAAATTTGAATTTCATTTATCTTAACGGCTCAACTGTTTTATCTTTCTTCATTGTTACTGATATAAGGAATATTTTGATAAATTCAAATAAATGTTTAAAACCATTCAGAGAGGAATATTTTTGTGTACATCTGTTATGCAAAACTAAAGTAAATACGTCACGCGTTTTGATCCTAATCCGTTAACCTTAAATTGAGTTATTAGAATATATCAATCTTGACGGTGTTTAAGTTTTAAAAATACGTTAAAACATTAAGGGTACACAATTGCCTAGTTACTACACTACATGGCGTATTTGAAGAACAAAAAGATAATAATAAGTGTTTGTTGAGTACAGTGACGCTGGGATGCTATATTGTATGAATGAGTTTTATAAATACCAAAACAATTATAAGGAATAAATATTTAAATACTTATTTAAATGAAAAATATTTGAGAAATGTTTTATTGTTACATCATATTATTAACTAAATACGGCAGAACGTCCAAATAGTTGATACGAGAATTTAGAAAATACACCAAATTATACGGAATTATTATCATTACAGAATTTCAATTTTTAAGAACAGTTACATGGTTTTAATATAACAACATTCAAAAATATCGTACTAACACTATTTCTTTTTTACTTCGGTTTCCCCGAACGTACAACACATTTAATATCATTCACAAACTGTAAAATAGAATTTTGTTAGATATTTACACGAATGACAATGGATCAGTAGCTATTATTTGTAGCATGGTCTGACTGAGGCGGCACATAGTAAACCGTCAGGTCGTTGGACTGCGCGAAGGAAGTACCAAATCCGTACAAATGACCGCTATACTTAGCCTCATCTATGTTGTCTTCGAAAAACATCTGCAAAATAAATTATTTTATGTTATTCATACATTCTCTATAACTAGGCGAAGCAAAATATATCAGATATCAGTAATGACGTTAAAAGCTGTCTTTTCATACCTCTTTCATTCGAAAGAATGCCATTCCTGTTAATAGCGAATCACTCCCTGCTTGGTGTTGCAGTCCAATTCTTTCTATTTCCAACTGGTCTGCCACTTCCTGGAGACCACCTTTCAGGTTCTTACAGCTTTTCATTAGATACTTAAAAAAGGAAAAATAAAATAAAATAACTTTCAAGGATTTATGTACTTTTATACAAATCACATCAGAACAGATAATATGTGAAAATATTTTCATCCGTACGAGTATTTGCGGCTAGAAAAAAAATTTCTTCTTCGAAAAACACTTACTTTGACATCATAGATATGTGGAAAATATATTTTGAGGAGGTCAAAGAACCCGGATTCATCTTTAGGCAATTTCTTATTAATGAGAATCTTCAGAAGGTACCCAAAGTCGTATCCGCTAGAAAGACAAAGATCATTAATTACACAATCAATCAATAAACAGTAAAGTTGCAACTATTTACAATCAATTCGAAATAAACTTATCTCTAGCGCTTTTTTTCTCACCTATGAAAGGACAACCACTTGACATTATCGTTGAGTAGGAATCCAGATGTTATAAAATATTCAGAAAATAACCGCCAGTCAATCCCGTCCGTCTCGTGCTTCTTGAATTGTATTCCCGAATTCGTTAGAAGTTCTATACTATCTTGGGCGTACATTTCCTCGCTGTAAAATAGCAAAACAGGAAGTATGGACACTACTAATACAACAATTAATGATGATTAGTGATTATTGAGAAAACGGAATGACACTTACGCCAAATTAAATTTAAAATTAAACTGCCACGTCGAAATCCCTGGAGGGGTGCTCCCGTGTTCATCCATAAACGTGAGCCCTATTTGAATAATATTTAGCATATCTACATTCACGCGCAGTAACTGATATTGGTACTCCGACGAGTTTCGGAACTCTCCAATGGGCCTTGAAACAACACCAGGGAATTCAGTGTCCTGCGAATTTAGTACAGTTGAATCAATTATTAACAAAGAAAATTGACAATTATAATAATATTACTTCATAAGTGTTTAGATGATGAGTAGGGACCGGCTCAACCCTTGGGTCACAATTGAAATGATAATTTAATATATTCCCTGACCCCACCGACAAAGCTTATCCTTACCATTGCAACATGATTGTAACGATGGAGAAGGCTCCGAATAACGCGAAACTCATCATACAAGTTATCCGCCCACACGTCTCTTATCCCATTATCCTCGTTATTATTCGTTGGAACCGCTACATTAGAGAAATTGTGGAGTGGCATATGATGATGCCCATTGAGCTGTTCGGGGACTCCATCAATCCCTATATTTAAAACAATGTTGTAGTTACAAAATATTACCCTTCTTCCGCACATTACATTAAATGACATCACCAAACCCCAAACAGATTTTGTACACCATTAACACCAACCATTATCATTTTGAAAAAAAAAACTACTAAAAGTCATGAATGTGCAACTTTAACATAGACCAAGTTAATTACAGGTTTCTAAATTTGTAAACCAAAACTATAAACATTTCTTAACCAAGGCAAAATATTATTGCATTCCTTGTTAAAAGGTACAAAAAAAGCAAGCTTTACGACTACATCGTAAAAAAGTATTTAACTGTCACTACATTAGTAAATATGGGCTACCTAAAGTTATAACTTAAATGAGAGAGATACATATGACTATGAGTTAAAACCAGTTACCTGTAGCGGAGGGCATATCAATGTTTCTGTGTACAGTCATTTCCGATTGCACGCCTCAACACAAACAAAACTTGCAGTATCTAATTAATGCCTATTAAAAGATATCCTAAAAACTTAAATGCTGACAGGCAATTGGGAGTAGTTAACATATTAAACATAATTAAGATGTTGACTGATGATGATGATGACGATGCTGTTTCATCTTGTTTTTTTTGGTATAATTTAATTATGCATTCGTTTGCAGAGTGTGGCCATAAGCGAGAACCACAATTAGCAAATTATTTCTTGTAATTTCAATTTACACCGATTTCACAGGATTTCCAAATTCAATCCAAATCATTTTTTCAAATAAAATCCCAGTATCACTTTAAATCCAAATTTTTTCTTCAAAGTAGTCACTTCTTAATTGTTCCTCAATTATAACTGGACTAACTAATGCTCCCAAACCCTTTTTAAAATTCGCTTTCATTGTAAAAACTAATACGTTAATCTCCCCCCTTTCTTCTTCTTCAGCTCACATTTAAAAGTTTAAAAACCAAGTCAAATCTTCCTTTCAGCAATTAAAAAAACAACCTTTCTCTCCGGTCAATGTTTTACCATAAAAACATACATTTCTTTACCTCTGGCGTCTCTCGGGTTAAATTAACATACATACCTACGACGGACGCGGAAAAGAATCCGAAGAAGGTCATTTTTTTCAGTTCATTTCAGAGAGACAACCGCGATGAACAGGGGTTTCGTAGTCAGTTATCCAAACAAAACAAACACGTAAAAACAAAACTTAACTTACAACTTAGTTTATTTAATTGTCTACACACTTTTAAACTCGTAAAATGTCTTTTTGCTTTCACCTGCGTGTCAAAATTATGTCTTGATCTTAGTGCTATATACTTAATTAATTACTTTGTGTAAAATTTTCGTAAAAAATGTGAGCTAATTAGTAATGAGCTATTTGTTAATCTTGTTACTTTGTACACAAAAACGGAGATCTGTACAAAAACAATGCACTAGAACTGTACAAGAAATCGAAGTGAAGTGCTAGCCAACCCTATTTGCTAATGCTGCTCTTGGAGTCCCATTTCAAGAGACGGAGTAAGAAAGCCAAGTCAAGACAGTACTTTAGACTGATTATTATGAAGGATTTTTCAACTTCCCGCTGAGGCCATCTCATCATGTAGCCACTCATAGTAGTCATAGTAGCTTTTTGAATAGCTTCTTTGCTTAGAGAGCTTTGTTTGTTCCTCAAGTTGAGGTTTTCTGGCAGTGATATGATGATGATGTTGTAAAATGTGAACAAAGACGGAAGCACTCCTGCCTGAACAATGCAGAAAGATGGGGAGCAGCAAACAAATGACAAATGAGACCATAATTATTTTGGGAAATGCTCATCCAATCAAGTGATGAGATAAAATCTAAAGATAATTTTCATACTTAAGAATACATTCTTCTTCACGAAATGAATGGCATTTGATAATAATTACATACTTATGGTATTAAGGATTTTAAGTAGGTTTACTTACGAATTACGTTTACGACGATTAGGGCGATTTCTATTTTATTTATTATGATTTGGGATGGACTGTCGAGTAATCAGTGAGTAGTAACGGATAATGATATGATTAATTATTATCCAAAAGAAATATGTCAAATTGTAGGATTGTTGGTTTTTTATTGAATCATTATTTACATATATGACATGACATTTTGACTTTATGCATATCATTATGTAGATATGTATGTGTATATATAGGTATTTCTTCTAGTGACTGTACATAAGAATATGTTTAGTCAAGATAAGAATTTCTACTTTAATTTCGCTGGAATAAAAGTGAGCTGTTGGATGATGAGTGTCCTCGTTGCTTAGTAAAATGGAGTCCACCGCCAAATAATTTGCAGCGATCAAGTTGTATTTTGCATTGAATCATGATCATGAGATGATTTTTATACTTTCACAGGGATCCCCCGTTTGGGAATATACTCAGTTTCCCGGTGAATCATTCTAAAAGGGGAGTTAATTTAAGAATATTTTAATTTTATACTTAAGATAGTTTTTGTAATTACAAATTAATAGAATGGTCAAGCTGAATGGAATCAATGATATGTATGTTAACTTACTGGATGCAATCAATTATGGGGCAAACTGATAAGCACAGTGTGCACCCAGTGCAATCTTCCGAGACGTGGGGCAGATGGGTCTCGGGATCAAAGTTAATTGCTTGATAACCGGAGTCATTACATGTCATGTAGCATTTACCACAGTTGATGCACATTTCCTATGAAACAAAGTTTTCAATTAAGTATTCTGTTAATAATTAGGTAACGTGACTTCCTATTTACATAGTATTTACGTTAACTGAAAGGAGTTATACCTCATCAATTATTGCAACGACTTGTTGTCTGTTGTTAAGCTCATTGTAGGTGCCAATCATAGGGAGTGCTCTGCCAATAACGTCTTGCACGGTTGGGATGTCTGACACAGGCTCCAGAACAACCCTTTCTCCCAACTTTCTCTCAAAGTCTTCAATGGTGACCCTTTTCTTCTCTTCGGCAATGATGTGCTCTCGCTCTTTAAGATAATTGCCAAAGGAAGGAAGATGCTGATAAATGGAAGTAGACAAACACAGTCAGTTAGCACATTAAATTAATCAGTAGCAGTACTAGGGTGAAATTTAATAAGACAAGATGAGCAAGATCGTACTTTATTCGTGACTTTTTCACTTGTCACAACTTTCCCCTTTTGATGCCTCGGTGTTGGGGCGGATTGTCCATCCCATCCCTTTAATCCTAAGCTTTGGAGATAAAGCAGAGCCTTTAGACCAGTGATGTAGTCGTCAACTACTGTGAAGTCCTGGTTCTGAACAGCACTGCAGATCTGAAGAACGGACGCTCCAACATGTAAGAACTGCAAGGAGCTTTCAGCGGAGTCGATTCCCCCGGTGGCAAGGATGGGGAATCCTGGGAGTTCTCGGGCAATGGCAGAAACAGCTCGAAGGGCGACGGGTCGAATTGCATTTCCGGAGACGCCTCCATAAGTTGTCCTTTTCTCATCTCCCACTCCGGGCCAGGGTTTTCCATCAGATTTAAGACCCATCAGCCCAGATAATGTGTTTGTCGCTGTTACACCATCAGCTTTACCTTCATATGCTGCCCTTGCGATCTATATATAATTTTATATTACATCAGCATTAGAATAACTCTTATTTAGGTCATTATTATTGTGAGAAAGGTATTTTAAAAGATTTAATTACATCAACAATGTTGGTGACATTGGGAGTGAGCTTGGCAAAAAACGGGATCTTAACTGCAGCCCTAACCCAGCGACATATATTCCTTACAAGATCAGCATCTTGGCCACATGCCATGCCCATTCCTCTTTCTCCCATTCCATGAGGGCATGAAAGATTTAGTTCCAAAGCGTCAGAACCTGCTTTTTCAGCCATTTGCGCTAGTTCAGTCCAGTCCTGCATGTTGTATGTGCACATGATGCTGGCTATCACGATCTTTATGAAGAAATTATGACATAATTATAAATGGTTAGCTTGTAGTCTTAAAAACGAGAATGTGAGGATTCAGATGGAATGCAAACCTTATCTGGGAAGTCCGCCTTGAGTTCCTTTACACTTTGGCACCAGTATTCAGCCGTCTTTTCAGAAATCAACTCAATGTTCAAAAATGCCCCTTGACCGGGTCCAAATACATGACCGGAGGTTGTGCCTCGAACAATCCTAGGACTGACGTTTGTCACCAAGTCCTTTTCTAGTGAGAATGTTTTTGTCACTGCAAATCCCCAGCCTGCCTCGAATGCTCTTCTTATCATCGGACTGGATGTACATGGGGTGGCAGAAGCCAGCCCAAATGGGTTCGGAAACTTCATTCCACACAAATCCACAGATATATCCACCAAATCAATGGGAGTATGGAATTTTGGGAGTAGGGGGGAAGGTGAGACGGTGAAACCGTTTTTACTCTGTAAGTACTTGTGAATGTTCCAAGCTGCCGTTTTCCCGTCATTAACAGCCTCCACAGTTGTTTCGGCGATACCAGCTATGTCTCCTCCCATGAAAACCCAGTTTTCTGATGTTTCCATCGTCTTCACATTGACATTCGGTAGACCATATCTGTTGAGTGCCAATGGCTTCAGGGCATTTCTTACTGGTAACGAGAACAATTTTTTAGATTTAGTTTGCAATAGTTATTTTTAAGAATCATTTTAGACTGTCAGTCATTAAACTTTGGACAAGTGTGTAGTAATTATGGTGTTACCTTCTTCATCATACAATCCTGAACCGAAAGCGGATATGATGTAGCTAGCCTTCAATCGGCAAGTTTGCTCATGATCCTCAATCCACTCTCCATTTTCATTTTGCTCCGTACGATAGAACTCCATTCCTGCTATTCTTCCTTCCTTCATGAACACCTCCTTTGGAGACAAAAATGGAAGAAATTCGCATTTCTCATCTTTGGCTAGATCCATCTCTTCAGGGACCGCTCGAATATTGGTGAAGCCCTTTCGGAACGCGACAAAAACACGACTGGCTCCGCAGCGTAAGGCTGATGTAGCGCAGTCAAAAGCAGTATCACCCGCTCCCAACACAATGACATTTCCAGACAGTTTGGGGAGGGACTTTTCACTGATACATTTGCACATTCCGGGTTTGCTGGCAAGGGAAACCCTAGGAAGGAAGTCCTTGGAAGTGTAGAAGCCCATGTCTTCCTTCAGATCTTTAAATGGACCGGATCTTGTCGGATTGGGCATTCCAATTCCAACAAACACTGCGTCATATCCAGCCTTCTTCAACCCCTCTAATGTTATGTCCGAAGTAGAGAGTTGTCGCCCTGTTTCTACTTTCACTCCTAAATCCTTCATCATATCTATCTCAAAATGAACCACGTCAATTGGAAGCCGATACTGAGGGATTTCAGCGGTGCTGAGACCTCCAATATATGGCTGCTTCTCGTAAATCACGATTTTTTCATAGCCCAACCTAGCTAAAAATGTTCCACATGACACGGAAGCCGGTCCACAGCCGAGAAGGGCAATTTTTGAAGTTTTAAAAGCATCTTGGGAACCAGGCTCAGGGGTCGGTGGTCGTATTTGTGGGATTTTCATTTTCATAAACATCTTAAAATGGTTATTAAAGTCAGTTAGCAACAATTGAAATTGTCAATTGATACGCAAGTACTTAGATGTTAAATTATGCAATATTAGGGCCTACCTCTGTTGCAAAGTGTTGCAGGCCTCCAATATTAATGGGACCTTCTTCCGATGCGTACAAGTTACATGAGCCAACGCACAAATCACTTGTTGGGCATACCATTCCACAAGTGAGACCAAGTGGATTGTCAGAAAAGATGGCTTTAGCTGCTCCATAGTAATTCTACGTAAATTAGAGTCCACCAAAAAACATGAACCAATCAAATTTATTTTTGAATTATGTCTTTCTGTAATATAGCCTTATATTTTGAATTTACCTTTGTGGCAATACTGCCAATAAAGCTTTTTACGTCTAGCTGGGTGGGGCATGATTTTTGGCATGGAGCGTCAGCGCATTTCAAGCAACGGTTGGCTTCCCTCAATGCTCCACGCTCGCTTAAAGTTGTATGTTTCACATCATCAAAGTTATTGTAAAGTGGGGGACATGTCTGGAAATTCGACGATCCTTATTGAACAACCTTTCGCCGTGTTGGTAAAAATACAAAAATTATTTTAATTCTCAACTAACCCCACACTTTTTGTCCAGGTTACGTTTCCATTTCTTCTTGTTCTCTTTCGTTTCTGCCGATGGGACTAGATTAGCGTGGGTCTTGATCTTTGGGTTGAGAGCTAAAATGCTCTGAAATTTAAAGTTTTTTTTTGTGTTAACTGTTGGAATAGAGTTCAGCCATGTCTTATGTACTTTTGATTTTTTCCTGCTGATTAAAAAAACTTAAACTGTTGTTTGGGGGCAACTTGAGAATGTCAGGATTCGTGGTGTACCGGTTATTGAAAATGTAATTTATGTAACCTTACAAACTACATATGTAATTTAATTACTTAAGTTTTGAACTCAATTCAACCGAATACTAGTACTCACCTCAATATCAGCAATATCCTTGCTAACTTGCGGCATTATTTCCAGTGGACAATGCGCCAATGTTTTATGTCAAGATAATTTCGCACACTGCAAAATAGTGTAATCGCGATTTTTCCCCTATTTAACTGACACACTTGCTGCCTCCGAGACTCAGTGACACAAATGTTGCTGCGACGAAGTATCTTTTTTCTTTATACTATTTCCATGCAAGTGCGGAGCTGCCAAGCTGCTTTACTTATCTTATAACTATTATTGCATAACTCGCACAACGAGTACCAGGACCAACGTAACTTACTTCAACAGAAAGTTGACTGATTTTGTTGTACTCGATTGGTTGCTACGAATTGAAAGTATGTAATCTTTATCATATCATCAACACACATTGACACATCCAGCATATAGTATGTACCATTTTACACAATATCCATTAGTCCATTACGCAGGAATCCCAAAACAGGATTTTTTTGTGGTTAAGAAGGCAGTTCCAGAATTGTCTGTTGAATGTTGATTAATCCTAAAAATTCATATCTATTTGTCCTGGCTGGGACTAGAAATAGTAGGATTAGGGAATGAGTAAGTTAACAATACATCTATTCCAACCGGTTAGTATGGAAAATCTTTCATAGGACAATGTATGTATGTATATTCTGGGTGTTGGTTAAATGCTTGATTTGAGATTTAGTAAGGAGCGATAAATCTTTGACGAGGAAATCTTCTTATTGTGCTGTGATGGCATTCTTATCCCAGAATCCAAGCATAGAATGAAAAGACCTTGAGACGAGAAATGCTGACGACGACATCATGCTGACTAAAGTACTTCATTTATGTAACAGATTTAAGAGACTTTCATGAAGATCTGTTGGAGTGCCACGAGAAGATCATAAACATACATACATATTTGGACTATGACGAACGACGAGTGACGACCCAATATGAATTTCAACAAGGTGAATGAATTGATGATAGAAAGACTGAAAGGAGTAGATCTTTACTAATTGTGTGAGTATGGGCCATGTGTGCCGACAAGGAGATATTAATACCTGCTTATAAAACTGTGGAATTAAAAACCGAATCATTCATAGTGCGCTCGTACCTATATGCTTGACATGATTAGTATTAGTGATGAGTTGGCGAATTCAATTCAAATGAGTGAAACAAAATGCATATAAATTCCACGTAAAAGTAAAATGAACAAGTGTTATTTTTACGCGTACATCTGTATATTTTATTTTCCAACATTGAAATAGTCATCACTATATAACGGTTGCACTTTAACGTTAAATTTATTTAGTTCAAATGCTGAAATTAATTCTCATGAAAAACTAAAGAGAAAATACCTTTTGCTAGTAATAGATTTTAGAACGAGAAAATGCCTGACATGTTTAACTTAGAGTAAATAAATGCGACATAAATAATAAATGCATTTACACAATATAAATCCCCTTGAAAATGGGCAAATAAATAAATAAATACTTTTTTTTTAACGCTGGAACACTTTGCATACGTAGAATAAATAAATAACTTAAAACAACTATTCACAATCATGCTTAGTAATAGTAAGGAAGCTCAAACGTATTTGGATTCGTAGGATGACTGACTCGACAATGATAAGAGTGTGTAGTATGACCATGTTGGCTTTAAATCTATATAGCTATGTAAGACACATTAAACCTCTGTCTGCACCTTTTCAATTAAATATTTAGGATGATATAGTTATGTCTTTATCCAGGATTTGCGTTTCGGGACAGCTTCTCCGACAAATCATTATTTAATTCGGTCAATTTCGATATCTCCTTCCCTAGAGTATTTAAACTATCCTGTGAAAATTAAACGATCCACAAGAATTAAATAGCATGCAAGTGATTATTAACTACTCTCCAATAACTATCCAGTTCAAGTACCTTTAAAGTTATGTTTTTGAGTAATGTATCCTCCAAAACGATTTGCAGTTTCCTATTAATCTCTAGTGAGAGATCTAGGGTGAGGCCGTCGTCAGCAGGTTTGGAAGCATAAACGGATGCCATGATACCTCCATATTTGACTAATTCAACCTAAAATATATTGTCATATCATGTAAACAGCATTTAAAATTTAAAAGGTTGAAGGCAGGAGGGGACCATAAAATTTTCAATTCATTTTACCGAGTACAATTTTTCCAATGCAAGCTGCATGTAAAAGGAGCGAAAAACGAAAACATATTTACAAGTGTGAATAAAACATTACTGGTTTTACTTAACGAGGATCAAGGATAACAAGCGAGGTAGTACAATGTAAACTTGAGTATAGGATATGAGTTATTAAGTAGGTTAAAAGAAGCTGGATTTCGGGTTTCAAATAATTCGTGTAATATAGGATTAATTTTTAACAAATGGTTTGCGGATTGAGAACCATTTGGTAGGCTGCCAGACCTTATTCTTTTCTGATAATTCTGTAGACAGGGCTTCCACATCTTGATTGATTGCATAGGCCGTAATTATTTTTGACTTTTTTTGCAACGTCTCAGTCAACTGTTTTACATGTTCTTGAAGAAACTCAATCTTTTCTTGCTTTCTTGCTAACGTTCGTTGAAGCTTCACAATCCTTTCGATCAGGATCTGTTGATCTGGTATCACAGGCATGTCAGGTTCCTACAAAAGTTTATCCAAGGTCAATGTTGAGTTGAAAAGAATTGTACGGTCTGGTATGCATGCATTAGCTCGTTAAAAAAATATAAGGTTAGGTTTACAGCTTGTTTTTCCGGCAAATCGTCCTGTTTCTTTGGAGGTGTAATGTCAATGTTATTAAGAGAACTACTGGAACTAGCTCGTGAGCTTTGACTCATTCCGTCGGAGCCCGATGCCCCGTCTTTTAAATTTCTTCTCGCAGCTAGCAACTCCCTGGTTAGTTCCTGTTAACGTGTAAAGAGAATAATTAGACATTTTCCTAATTCCTACACACAACTCTGCTCATAAAATAGATTACTTAGTTAGATGGAAAAGTTGCATACCCTGATTTTGGCATTTAGAGATTTATGAAGAAGTACTATTTCGCCCCTAGCTTCATCCAATTGTCTTTGTAAATCCTGAATTTCCTCCTTTTGCTTCTCCGCGTCACTCTCCACAGTCTGTCTTTCTTCAATGTAATTTTTACACTCTTGACTCATCATCTTCTCTAAATTACGTATATCGACCTGTAATTGGTCTATTTGTCTTTGTAATCGCTCATTTTCCTCTTCCATGGCAAAACTCTAAAATGTAAAAATCCATAAAATGTCGACACAATTAAACCCTGCAAATAATTTATATTCACCATTGATAATTAATTTTTAAAAAAAATCAAATATGAAAACTTACTTTAGCTTGAACAGACGAGAATTCTGACTGGAGTGTAACGTTCTTTTCTGTGACCTGCTGTGTGTACTCGAGCAGCTCTGCCTCCTTGCTCCTGCACACAACCATGTCTCCAAGCGCCTCCGTATGTGACTGCCCAATCCGTTGACATTCATTCTGTAACGCTAATACTGCCTCTTGCTCCCTTGCAAGCTCTGATTTAAGGGATTCAGTGGCTGCAAGCTCGCTATGTAACGTAGCAATTTGGTGGAGGTGCTCCGAATTGGACTCCTGAAGCCGTGCCTGTTTCTGTTCCAGATCCAATCTCTGCTGTTCTAGGTTTTGAACTTTACATGATAGCACATTATTCTCTTCAACTAACTGATGATTTCTTATCTTGACTGCCTCAAGTTCTTTAAGCGCAATGGATACTGACGATACAGAGCTTGCTTTATCTGACTGCACTGTGGGCTCTTCCTCATCCCCTCGCTCAGAACCATTTTCGCTAGTTTCGAGATTTGTTTCAGGTGACAGGGCCCTTTCACTCCCACTTTCATTTTCAACAGCGATGCTAACTTTATCAGGTGCCGATGTAGACCATGAAGCATGAGTTTCGTTTGACTGTTTCACCCTCTCCAACTCACTTTCCAGACTTTCTACACGTGACTGCGTTTCCTAAAGATAATGAGAAATAAGAATTCACGGCATGATTGATTAATGCAAATAGTCATAAAACCTGTCAAAACCTTCTCGTTTCAATAAAATGACAAAAGAATTGAATCCATCAACATTCAATCACGTTGAACTTACTTTATGCGTTTCCACTTCGGCACTGAGCTTATTCTGGGTCCATTTAATTTTAAAGTCCTTTGCTGATATCTCTTCTTTTAACTTCTCCATCTCCTTCTGGAGAGACTGGATCTCGCAACATTTCCCATCAACAATATTTCCAAGTCTTTCCCTTTCGGTGGAGAGCATCTTCTGTTTTTTGTTGAGGGTTTCAACTTCCTTCATTAAGCCAGTAATTTGCTTGGATGAGGTCTCCATATCCCGTTTTAGCTTTATTACTTCATTCTCACTCTTCGCATAGCGCATCACAGTCGTCTCCTTTGCTTTATTTGCCGCATGGTACTCTTTTCTCAGCTATTTAAAAAAATAACGTCAACAATTAAAAACTACAATAAATATATAATAATCACATTTTATTTAGGTTGAACGTTTGCGATCTAATTAAGAATATGTAGCAGCCACTTACTCTGGCAATTTCAGTCTCGTATTTGGAGGTGAGTTTAGTCAAGGCGTTTTCTGACTCTGCTTCCAGCGTCTGACATCTTTTGCAAGCCCCTGGACCATTTACTCCACTGTCTGTTTGCTGCTCTGCATTAACCATCGTGGGGGTTGGACTGCTGATATGAATTAAACCTGCTTTTGTGGAAGTGTCGCTGCTGCTGAGTTCTTCGACAGTAGTCGTAATCATTGGTAGAAGGGCACTTGAGGAGGGCATCAAGTCCTCACCTATTTCATCCCCGTCAGCTTCACCATTCATCATCGCAATATTGTCCATTTTGACTGCCCTTTTCAGTTAACTATTTAAAATGAAATAGTAAAAAATGTTAGACTCTTTCAAAGGATTCGGATAATTTTTCTAACAATACTGTTGACTACAAGTTATCTACTTTTTCTTAGACAAGACAAGGTACCAATGGCAATTTAAATGTGTCAAAAAACCATGTTACATTGTCAATCGCCAAAACTAAATTAAATTAAACAAGAAAAATGGTGAATGATGAGGGGGAAACAATATTTATCATTCAGACATCAGATGTTTATCTGTCATTCACTTTTCACAAAAACCCAATCAACAATCCATGAGCCACTTAAATTATAAGTTGGTAAAGCTTAATGAGCCATGGCGCAATTTAGTAAATAATGAATGTAAATATTTTCTTTTCCAATAATGAAGCCCTGTTCACTGTTTAAACTGGAAGCAATAATCTTTTACCCAAACCATCGAGCCATTTTTAATACGTTTTTTACGGACCATTTTATTACCATCGTTAAAATAAGTATATTTACCTTCTTACCTAAACTACTTTTATCCCTTTTCCTCTACCTCCCTCCAAAGTGCAGAATTCCTGACACTTGCAAAACAATGAACATCAGGATAGTAAACCACTAGGGCCACCTAGAAATTTTCACACATTCACTTCCCACAAGGAAAAGCTGCTGACTTTGTAAAAACTACACATGACTTCATCTTAATTGTCCCCTTATTCTATTAACAACACCATAAATGGGGAACATATGACAGGTGGTGGTCAGGGTGAAGGTCATGGTTACGCAAACATTATTCACTGCAGTCTGTCGCAGTTAAAACGCTCTAAGAGACATTTCCCTTACATCGCCATCAACTCCTCCAGACAGAAAGAATTGGAATTAATTAACGACAAACTATGATTAATTTAAAATTATTGCTACACTAACAACTTAACTAACAACTAACTTTACATGTTTATATAGAAGCATGTTTATGGATCAGGCGTAAATGAAGAATAGAAAGGAGTGAGTACTCTAATGATGATTATGATGATATTCGAATTGAAAGCTGGGTTATCTGATAATGATATTTTCATCTCGTGAAATATGAAATCTTACGCAAATAAAATGAGAGGGGGCTGCACTTTTACCAGATAACTGCACAAAACTAACTGATCATGAATAGTAGCTTTGTAGACATTATAAGCCATATAGCGTAGTTGTGAATGAAGTGGTGGTGAGAGGGTCTTTCTACATCTGTGAATCTGTTTGCTCGAGGAATACATGTTTCCTCAACAGCTGTACTCTCCCATATCATGGTCTGCTAGGTTCCTCGCTCACTGATCATCAGCGTAAATATTTTTGTAGAGCTGCAGAAAGTTGCAGTGATTTGGGTTATCATTTCATCAGCATTTCACAGTTACATATAACCTTACATTATTATCAAGCAAACTGTATAAAATAATTTGAAAATTTAACTTTTTGGAATTTATTCCCATACGTAAAATCTACCATTTGCGACAAAATGATAAACTGATAAGATGCATCACGCATTCGTCTCCATATTTCGTATTTAGCTTTAAATGAGGGTGAAAATCTCATTTTAAACTTAAATGATTTTGTTTTCCCCATAATAATGCCGCATCGATGTCATCAAACTATTCATCTGGTGGATAAGGCGAAGGCCTGCTGATAATTAAGCTCTGTAATATGCAAATTAGGCAAATTAGCAAACAGTCATGAAGGGAAATCCCTTTTTTCTGACGTCACATTCAGCAAAGAAAGATAGACAAGCTAGACAGCTTATCACCGTCGCCCATAGCCCCAAAAGTGAAGCCCATTTTTATTTTATCAGAGTGCTCCGAACAAGGGTGGGAAATCCTAGGGATTTATAAGCTAGCTGTCTCGGTGGAATTGTGGCTGACTGGGGCAGGCTGAGAGCTCCAACTTTTGTTGTTCTTTACAAAAGCAACTTGTTTTTTTTTCTGATGAAATTGAATGAATGGAGTTGAAATATGGTTATGCTGTATGGAAAAAGGGGTACATTTAGCAGAGATCTATTTGTGTTAAAAATGAGGCGAAGAAAACACTTTTCCCGACCACACATGCACAGCTAATTGTGTTTAATTTTGAGTATTAGTGCACGCACGCCTACAGTTATAACTACGCGTTAGTTTAAAAAATAATTACTGCGGTTTAAAGCCTGATTCCCTAGGATAGCAGTTGACTTCCAGCAAGTTGTATTAGATCAAATTAATTAGTTAACTTGTGTAGATCTTCTTCCACTTAGTGTTTAGGTGGAATCGGTTGAAGAATTTTGAGAGGGAAAAGAAAAGGCTGTGTGCTTCCGATCATCAGTTGGCTCCCTAATTGCTCTGACGTGGATTTAGTTAGTGGTGACTGCTATTTAAGGATGTGTTAACAATGATGCGTTTATTTGTGCTGCTGTAAGTGTGATTTATGAGGGGATGATGAATGATCTTTTCATTTAATTATTGTGTTGATTAGTGATGGAGGGGGAATTGATAATTGATTGGAGCTGGTTAACAGCTGCCGCTAATTTCTGACCTTCAATGGAGCATGGATGAGAATAAATGGAGGAAGCAGGTTAACTCTAATTTTCCAAATTGTTGATTGTTCTAGGTTGGAAAGATAAGTCATCGGTGTCACTCCAATCTCCAATATCCTTGCTTGGTTGGCTCTGGAGACCTTTTTTTAGGATTGAACCGAGGTTGCAAGGCCTTGGTGCTTGGTCTACCGTTGGCGCTAAATGGGTGATGGTGATAGAGCTGCAGTGTTGGCAGCTTTTACCAGCCAGGAACCTGTTTCTAAATAGGTCGTAGGTGGAGTGAGTAGTTAAGAGCAGAGAAATCGGTTTCCCAGTTTTCACAACAATGAATGAGATAATTTTAAATGGGATTGCGAATGCTTCCAATACGGCAGAGCATGCGAAAGTAAGCGGTTTTCATTAGTTAATTGCTACACTTACCTTGTCCCATAGTATTGTTGTGAATGTGTGTAAGTATTTATATATTGCGGTTATCTTTCAATTACTTTTAGGCCTTACAGTACTACGAGGAATTGAAGCAATCGGAAACGGGTTGGCGATATTGTTTGCAGATGCTCGTGTCCGGGGGCTATGCCAACAACAGTCAACTCCAGTTCTTCTGCTTGCAAGTTATTGAATACCATGTTAAATTTCGATACGGCTCCTCACCACCGGCGGATAAGGAAGTCCTGCGGAATTTTTTGCGGGAGTGGGTAAAGCTACAACAGGTATTTACATTATATAAATTGAATGTAAAAGTTTTTATAAAGTTTTTAATTGTGTAGCATAGTTAATTTCACATTTCTTTGTGGCTGTCTTTGTAGTTGCCAGATGGAAGACTTAAAGAGGCCTTTATACTCAACAAAGCGGCACAGATTGCTGCCTTAGTTTTCATTCAAGACTATCCTACCAGTTGGCCTAACTTTTTTACAGAACTTATCACGATTTGTGAAGCCTCCCCTCAGTTTCTAAGTCATTATCTCCGTGTGTTGCTGGCTATTGATGGAGAGGTAGTAATAACTTTTGCTAGATGATATTGATAAAAAAAACCATTTAGTGATTACATGCAGAAAGAGAATGAATTCATTATAAAAAAATTGTGGTAATTTTTGTTTGAGACTAGATTGCCGATAAGGAAATACCTCGTAGTGCTATGGAATTGCAACGAAATACGTTAATCAAGGATGCCATGAGAGAGAAGTCTGTTGCTCAGTTAGTTGAATCTTGGTTTAGAATATTGGTAAGAGTTTCTAGCATTTTTAGAGTTGGCGAAATGCAAAAAGGAAAAAATTGTCTCTTAAAAATAATTTTCTTTTATTCTTTATTTAGACTGTACTAAATAGCCAATATACGCTTATAACATGTCTTTGTCTCCAAGTGATCGGGAAGTATATCCAATGGATTGACATAAATTTGGTAGCTAATGACCGTTTTGTGCCGTTACTTGTAAACAATCTTTGTAATATTGACGTTCGGGAGTCTGCTGCAGACTGCATTCAAGAAGTTATCTCCAAAGGAATGGACCCAGTAGACAAAACGAAATTGGTGGAATCATTTTCCCGGGTGTTAACGGAAGCTGGCGTGTGGCATGCGTTTGTTGTAAGTGAATTTGTTGATAATTTACAAATAATTTGTATTCATTCATTTCATTCATTATGCACTTTTATACATATACTCATTTCTTCAAAATTCACAGCACGATCCCGACGAAGATTACTTATGTCGCCTTGGAAAATTGTATTGTGTTATGGGGACGAGCCTTATTGAGAGCTACCATAAATTTTCGAAATCTCATCCAGGACAGGAAGCTGAAGCGAAAGTTATTTGTGATGCAATTGAGGCGAAAATTCCTTTACTTTTACAAATACTTGGAAATGAATGTGATGATGTGTCAGCTACCGTACTGGACTTTGTTCGGGATTATTTACATGTATGAAGAATTTTCTTTATGGAACTATAGTTGTCAATACAACTGGATTTTTGGAATGAATTGTATTAAATGTGTGTTCCATGATTATATTTTAGCTGATCAAATCTTTTCGGGAGCTGTCTGAGACTAGTGTAAAGAATTATCGATTGACTGTGGAAGTTGTTATTCGTAAACTTAAGTATGATTCTAGCTATGATTTCGTGCATGAAGGAGAGGACGAGGCTTCCTTTGCAGAATTCAGGTGCGAATATGATCTTTTTAATAGTTTTAGTGTAACTGTAGAATTAAGTTTTATTACAGAAGAATAATGAGTAATTTTTGTTTTCATTTTCTGTAGAAAGCAGTTGAAAGTTATATTCGACAATTTGGCTCAACTTGATAAAAATTACATAATTATGGAGGTGCAAAATAGGATAACCTATACGACGCAAAAGTGGAGAGACATGCCATTTGACGTGAGTGTGAATTTGAATGGAAACTATAACTATACTATTGAATTGAGTTTTAGCTGGGGTAGTGCTTGATAATTTGGTATTGTCGTTACGTATTTACTTATTTGTTCCTTTTATTAGGATGTGGAAGTGTCTCTATTATTACTCTACTATATCGGAGAAGCCCTTCCGTCTTCTGCTCAGTGGAGTTCGTCAGAAAGTCAGCCAAATGCTGTGCAAAATATGATGATACAAATTATGAACTCTGACATTTATCTTTACGAACATTCTTCAGTAGTTCTACAATACTTTGAGACTATTATACGGTCAGTATTTCAAACCAAATATTACCGATTATATCAAATACTTGATTGTTATTACAATGTTTTCTATACTTTCTATAATTTTTTCATTACTATAGGTATGAAAAGTTTTTTGCTTGCCATCCGGATTATATTGTGAAAGGACTTACTGCATTTCTCAAAGAAAAGGGATTATTCCATCCGGACAAAAAAGTTCGTTCTAGGTGCTGTTACCTGTTTTCACGCTACATTAAGTGTATTAGGTATTTTTTAACTACATTTTACAGAGTTAGTTGTGCGGATGATGGATCAGCATTTTTTTTCAAAATTGATTCATAGTGTTGAGTTTATTTCTCCCTTTGTAGAAGCGGAATAACTCCAGATCTTATGAAGAACATTATCGACGCTATACAACCACTTTTTGCCTTAACTGTGATTCCGAAAGATGCAGCTGAAGATGCTCTTATTACTCGTGATGATCAACTGTACCTGTATGAAGTTATTGGTGTGCTTATTGTATCAGGGGAAACTCCTAATCAGGTACATTAAATCACATTGTCATTATCTTTTTCAGGCTTATCGGTAGTTGCGAATATTTTATTTTAACCATGTAATTTTACTCTGCTTCATAACAGAAAAAAGCGGCATTGATGAATGATATTGTCAGCATGGTTTTGTATCCTTGTCGAGTTGGTATGGAGCAGCTCAAGACGACAGTTAAAGATCCGATACAACAAGAGTCCATTGTGGATTTACTCGTGTATGTGGTACATTCATTCTATTGCAAAAAGTGTGTTGTATGTTTTAATAGTATTTCAGTACAGTAATGTTTGTTCTTAATTATTAGCCAAGCGATAGCCTTGACGGGACGACTGAGCAAAGCTTTTAGTAATCAGCATACAATGAAGTCTTTGGGCTGTGTTACAATTTTTCTGGATGCTTTGGGTGTCTTTTTGCAACTTCTCGAAGTAAGTTCCAGAGTTTTCAACAGTTTTCACTTGTCACTCGAAGAATGTGTTTTTTTCATTTATTTCGCTCATTTCATATTAGCTTCCAGTACCAGAAACACTAATGGCACAGCTGCAGAGCGCGGTGAGGCAGTATCTGCACCGACTAGTTGTTTGTTTGGAGGAAGAGCTCCTGCCATACATTCCTGTAGCTTCACAAGGCCTATTAAAGAATTGCGACTGCAGATCCATCCAAGAGTACATCCCACTCATTAACCAAGTTATAACAAAATTCAAGGTAACTAAATAAACCTACAACTTTTCTTTCTGACTCTTTAGTTTTCGATTTTCTTAATTTTGCTTCTTTCAATTACTTAGTTATGCTATATAATTTTTTTAGAAAGCTTCTATTACACTAATTCGCACTGTGTTTGTATATATGCTTGGGAGACTTGTATTATTATTATTTTTATATAGCTTTCTTGGATTTTCCAGAAAGATGTGGTGCCTTTCCTGAAGCAAATGTTTACCCCGATGGTGCAAGGTGTTTTTAGAGCTCTTCAGGTTCCCATCGAACCAAATGACCAGATTGCACTGCGTGAAAGGCAACTACTCAGAAGACAATATTTTCAGTTTATTGCTGCGATTGTAACAAATAATGTGATTGATGTTCTCGCGGCTCAAGACATGAATGTTCTTCACGAAGTTATGATGACCGTTATTCAAGGATCTGTTGATTTTCCGGACCCTGTGGTAATTATATTTCGCAAATACCCATACTTTAATAGCAGGCAAATTGCCTTGTCCATAATTGTAATGTGGAATAACGTTAACGTTACACATGTTTTGAAAAAATAGGCGCAAAAAGCATGCTTCTCCATACTCAAGAAACTGATTGACCTCTGGGCCGGACCTGAAGGACCAGAAGGGTTTATGGAATTTATGTATAAAAATATTGCGCCAGCGTGCTTTATCGCTCCATTAAAGCCTTCATTCGACATTAACGATGCTCAAACTTTAATTGCTCTTAATGAGGTCGCTAACTGTTTAAAAGCGATATTTGATAAGCGGGTAAGTAAAGTCATAGTTTACTTTTTATGCGTCTTGTAAATATTTTACAACTGTTAATCATATTGCATTTAAATGATTTTTTTGTGTTTCTGTTTTTAGAAGGAAGAGTTTATCTCATATTTAATTGGTTACCTACCAACATTAAAACTTCCAGTAGAGAAAACTCAAGAATTTATTAATGCTCTCCAGTCAGACAATAAAAATTTTAGAAGTTATTTAAAGGTAATGTTTATCAATTTTCAAGTAAATAATTATTTTCATAATACATGTGTTTTCCATATTATGTTTATTAATTAATATTTAATGTTTCTCCTTCATTTTAGGCATTTTTTATACTTTTAAAGTCAATGGGATCGTAGCAGTTCTGCATGGGATTGGAATTTCGATTGTCAATTAAGTTTTTTGGTCTAAAAAATTTCCACTCGTTTGGATCGAATTGGTGTGCATCGGAGTGGTCCTAATTAATGTTTCGTACATTTTTTTGTGCATTTCTCTTTGTGATTTTGGTATAGAAGGAAAATAGGATATGAATGATAAAAATCTTAACCCTTAAAATGATATTTATGTATATTTAAATCAAAATATGTTATGTAGTAAGTTCTAAAAATTAACAGTGAATACTTCTCCAAAATATGGGAACGTTTAACGACTATGCAATTTTAAAGTTCATTTGCATTAGTTTGTAGTGTTACCAACGATAGTAACTTAATTCTTTATTTATCCCAGGATCAGATAAACAATGAAGAGAATTTAACGGATTGCCATTTGTGTAAAGTAAATAAAGTACCCCTTTTTTGTTAGCTACTGATAATATGGTACTATACAATTTCTGCTGTGACAAAAATAAGTTTTAAATTGGCAACGTCTGCCTCAATGCATCTGAAATATTTCTATTTCTCACTGTATTTTACATCGTTTCTGTTATCGATTTGTATGCAAAATGTAATCTGGAATTACCGTAACCTTAATTGTTTTAAAAGTTATTTATTAAATGTTGCTTGGCAACATTAAAACCACTATAAAAAACGTGATAACGTACTGAGATTTGATTTTAATGTTTACATGTAATTACGCGATAAGCTGCAATTAATGCAGATTGCAGACTTAAACTATATTTATTATAAGTATGTTGTTATTCGATCGAAAGAAAACGAATTAAAGGCGATAAATTTTTTATTTGATGTTCAAATCAATTGTAAAAAACTATGCTGGTTTTTATTGTTGTGATTTATCCTTATTATTTTGCAATTACATCATTCGTAGCTCATCATTCCCACAACATTACTATATTCTTGCTAAAGCAATATGTTTATTATACTTTGTTACTCTGAAGCAGTTGCATATAAATTCATCATAAAAAACAAGTATGAACTCAGGTTGTCGTTGTCTGTGTTGCACGTATGAAATTTTTGTTGGTTGTCAATAATATGATGTCCAAAATATCCGCGTGTGTTGAAATAAACGTATAAATGTTTGTTTTTTTCTTTTTCAACAAAGTACAATCTTCAGCTTCCAACCTAAAAAATCCATTATTCGTTTACAACCTTTCAAGGGAACCATAGGTTTAAAATGCTGTTTAACTATTCATATGAAATCATGGCCCTAATTTCCATTTCCAAGCTGGAAGGATTTGACTTGAAAGGTATCAGTGGAGTGAGCAATCCAGGTAAGTAGACAGAGCAATTCCCGGGAATTGCTTTTATCCCTACTTTACAATAAGAGTACTTTTCAACCGGGGCTTTTCTTCTTAGGTAGAACTTGAACCACCTACGCTCTTGCTCCTCGGCAACCGGCTTGCTAACAAAATTTCCCTGTTATATTTATTTCCCCAAAAACACGAGGCTGTACAAGAGTATCTAGGACAGAGAAAGTCATAAAAACGCAAAACGAGAGGTAGACTAGCACGACCCCGTTTTTTTCCCCGTAATGCATGTCTACCTAAATGCACCTATGTCATAATTAGAACAGTCTTACTTTCCCTCCACCAAAGCCAGACAGACGCTTTTTATCGACTTTTCCATGAAAATTTCGAAGGGTTTTGGAAGGGAGTATACCTCTGTCCTTATTCCTTACACCTACACAGAGAGTAGACCGCAGGTAAGTAGACTGCATTTTGGGAGCACAATATTATTCAGATATTAGAGGCAGATAACACTGTTGGGGTTTCCCATATTGCTCACAATATTAAATTGTAGCCTTATATTAAGTATACAATATAGTAAGTGAATTAGCTATTTCATAGACATTATATTTTTGACATGAATTGGACAAATATGTATGTGGTATATGCATGGAAAACAATGAAAAAAGGTATAATTAATTTTTGTTACAGCCCAATCTCCTTCATCATCATCATCATCATCATCATCATCACTATCACCGTTAATTATCGGAAATGATATGTTTTGTCAAAAAAATGCAGATCAGTTGGATAAGATATGAAGGGATATTGGCAGGTATGATTATTTGTCAGATATATTTGGGATGACTCATCAATTCATCATCACATCACGATGCAGTGCATTGCACACCCAAACCCAAACAAAGTGAATTTCATGATGGTGTGATGATGATGATGATGGACGCGAGATTAGAGATATCCCTAATTTTTGCACTTTAGTTGAAAGCTGCATAATGCATCGTACCAAACGGAATCATCCTAACAGTTAAAAACTCACTCCTTCTTGTGTCCTGTCCAACAAGTCTCTTCTAGAAAGTAATTAATGCAAATTGAACTGCGAAAGAGAGCATAATCATCATCATCATCTTCAGGATCACCATGCCATAATAATCCCAGAACCTTTTTTTCCTTTTTCCATTTTCTATACCTTACAATCTTTTTTTCAGTTGTTTTTATGAACTCCATATTTGTACATTAAACATTTTGAAAAACAAAAAGGGGTTGTTGGTTTTGGTTTTTACAACCCTGTTCTCAGACGATATGAAAGGGTATGAGACAATGCATAAAAATGAGTTTCGTGGTGGGAGAGAAGGCTCGTAAAAAAAGTCGTATGCGCACTATTAAAAATTTGATTGTTGCGATGCTTTTTCTCTCATAGTCAGTGTTTTTTCAAACTTCCTTCTCTAGTCACAGTCCTCCACCCCCTATATATAGCAAAAAACTATAAAATATGATCTATGTATAAATGGTATAATTTCCTGTAGGCACTTTGGTGAAAAAATACAGATATATTTCGTTGCTACTTATGTGGATGGATGTGTGTATGAATGTGTTCAAAAGTCAATTTTTGTTTTAAATTTGTTTTTCCAATAAACAGTTTCACTAAAAAAAATAAAGTTGTTTGACTCAATGACTTTGTTTGTACAAATTACAATATCCCGCAGCTACTGTTCATTGATCGTGCAACATTTTTGCGCTAATTTTCATAGCCAGAAAAGGTTCAAAGCAAAACTATAACAAATTGGAGAGGTCAAACCACATAGCAGACAGACAGCTTATTCTTCGAAGGAATACGGAGATAGAGCCAAGATAAGAATGAAAAACTTTTTTGTTGATGCACAGGAGTGAACTACAAGTTACGACATAGAATCATTTAAATATTATTGTACATCAAGAAATGACAAGGCTGATTGCTTCTCTTCTCACATTCATCCCATATCATGATGACTCGATGACTTTTGACACTCCACGAGGATAAACTGTCGAGCTGGTTGGTGCTGACATGCATTATTTAAATTCAAAATATTTTATTATTCATCTTGCACGTCCAATAAACAATTTCAAGACACAAAGAGCCAGCATTACATTACATCTTTCGTTGCTGCCAAGGTTAGAAAATCGTGAATAAAACGTTTTTTTCTTCTGCGAAAAGGTAAAGTGAGAAACTGAGCACATCACAAACCTACGCATTTATTGTCATTGCTAATTATCACATCGGAGCTCATTAATGCCTGCAAGAATATTATCTACCCCACTCTCCAATCCTCTTAACTTGAGGCGTCAGGTGTAGATAATCACTGAAAATATAAATGTAATTAGGAGACAAGACAAGCTCTCCAAAGTATAAAATCAATGCAATCTGACTTGAACTATGACACAATTTAAAATTATGGCAAGAAGGGAACGATTAACAATTCAGCATTCAACTGCATGACTAACCATCATTCGAAGCTTGTCCATAAAAATTCCAAAGAATAAAATATCAGTCATGCAGTCATACTCATCATCATTGATCATCGTCATCATCACGATCACGATTATTTTAGGCACTTTAAAAAAAATGATAAGGAGCATAAAACTCGTCGATAAATAACACTCACTGCGTACGCATCTCTAGCCATTTGCACATTTTGTATTCATGTCTTCATCTTATCTTATGCGAAATTTCAGTCCATTACAATAGCATTGTCAATATTGTCCTTCCAAAATCGACAAGTCTCCGCATCTTTCATTTTTCTTCTAAGGACATGTGTACTCAAGCTCAAGCCTCTAAAACTGGACAAAGATGGAATAGAAAAATATGCTAATGATTCTGGGGATATTATGTCATCGCAACATTATCAATCTGAGGAAATCATAATTATGCTTAAGAAAAGTTTGCAATGAGATACACCTGTGTGACAAATCGTTATTGCTCTATCTTGTGCAAAAAAAAAGTAGTCAGTGTTGTAGCCTTGTCTTTTTTTCCCCTACAGTGGATTCCTTTTGCCATCATGCAATGTCATGCATAAAATGTGCCTGTGGTTGGCTTCAAGTTTTGAGCTTTGTTGTTTTTGCTCCGTGCGTGGTCTGAAGAAATGAGAGCTATCAAAAAAATGACAAAAAACACAACAGTGCTCATTTTGTAGTACATGTTGCAAAATGTAGTCTGGCCTGGTCGTGGGTGAATATTATGTGCGATGTTACATGGGAAATTGTGGAGACAAGCCAAGTGCAAACTGTACAAAGGAACGATTACAGGAAGAGGGGAACAGGTTGTCAGTAGTCAATGGTGACGGTGGATATTGCATGTGCGATTTAGCATTGGAGCTCGATGTGACTGTGAAGTCGGTGCGAAAAAGTAAAGTGATTGAATATAATCACGTTTTTACAGCTCGAGTCCATGGGAATTTTTTTAACGTGAGTATCTTTAAAGATTGATATTGAAACTAATGAACTGATTGATTGTATTTTTCAAAGTGATATCTCACACAAGCGTATAAATCAGGGTACAAAAAGAGAAGGAGAACGCTGTTGGTTTCTATTTAGGCATGTTGGGTTCGACATTTTTTGTATGATTTATGTTACATTTTGATCATACAGTAGAACTTAAATCTTGTATTTTCATACGTTAAGCAGACTAATTGAGAGGGTTTAATTTTAATTATTGTGTGTGGTAATGACAATGACATGGAGTTGGGGAAATTAGCTACCCATCAGCCTCCGTGTTGATTAGCAGAAGTTTAACAGAGGAAACTAGAAGCGTAGTCAGGTAACATTTTCTGATTTATTTCGCTTAAAAAACAAAAGAAAACCCCGATGGTACATTTTCCTACGGCTAGAAATTACGTTTTTAACGTGTTTTATTTGTATTTATTACATTCTGGTCACGTGCCTCCGAAATTTTAAATGGCTAGAGTTGCAATGAGGAATTTTATGATTCCGGTTTTTGTTTTGATGAAAGCTTTGATTACACCCCAACGTACATTATTATCCCTAATTTAGCATCCATGCAGTGAACAAGTCGTCTATCATCTATAGCATATTGTTTTGAAAACAAACAGACTTTGTAAATTGACGACCGTTGACAGTTGACAGTGATATGAAGAATCTTTCACAGTTCAACTGTATCGCCACGAGAAAGTTTGATTTTGCTTTAGGGTGCTTGCATGCGTGCCTGGCGCATGACGTAATTATCATATATAGCGGACAGGGTATAATAATAACTGGTCTATATACTTATTACTTATCTGTCGTTGTCTTTAGTTGTCTATATGAATGACTCCGACTGAGTATTGGATATATACATGATTTTTAACGAGAACAAGCACCGTCATCGGCTACAGGGCTTCGCCCAGATACAAATTAACAGGACAATTTCACGCATATTATTTTAAGGTAGACTTGTAATCTAACCATTCAGCATCTCTACTTACTTATATGATATGATGACCATACAACATCTTCCATCGTTCATATTATAAAGTATTAAAGGAACCCCGCACACAAAGTCGACTATGATCGTGAAATTATAATATTATTATTTTTATAATAATTATTATTATAATTATAATTCCCATTGTTGACGATCTATCTTCGAATAAGAAGCACATCATTTCAAATAGAGCATCGCCTAGTTGATTGAGTAGAATCAATCAAGAAATTGCCTTGTAGACATTTGTATGATATCAGTGTTTGATATCATAAAGGTAGCATTTATTTTATGATCCTTCCTTTTCTCTTTGTTCGAGTGGTTTGGTTCCCTCTATTGAGGGATATTTGTACAATACATAGTTGGCGAGATTTTTGAACTTGAGTTTTTCAGCTTGCACGCCTTGAAAAAGGAGAGCAAGCATGAAGGGATTTGGACTCAGTGCGCTTTTGACTGTCGAGCAAGGTCTTACTTGTTTACCAAGCGAGGCAAGGTTGCTGTGCAAGTAATTTTATAGGTGAGTGATTAGTAGTAATTTTGGTTGTGTGATTAAAAGGTAATCTTTCCTTACTGCGCTCATTTCAAGGATAAACCTGCTGCCTGAGAAGCAAAATAAATAGCATCGATTATCATCATCAGTCAGATATAGCGCCCAGTTAAAAGTAGAGGCCAAATATCTGTAGTGATTAGGAATTTAGTTGATTGTCTTTAACATTTGAAGAAATTATCCGTTTGCAGTATACGGTATATCAAAGTTTTACCTTTTTGGTCGTCAGACGTCAATAATTGTGGTTGTTTTTTAAGTATATAATTTAATCATTTGATTCCAGGTCATACCCAACATAAATACTTGACAATGAGTGATGAGTCTGACGTAAACTCAGTCACCGGAAGCGATTCTGCAGAGGAGTACACAGTGGAAAAGATTTTGAAAAAGCGAATTATCGATGGAAACGTTCACTATTTTCTGAAGTGGAAAGGCTATGAGGCGGAGAAAAATTCATGGGAACCCGAGAAGAACCTCACATGCCCGGATCTTATCGTCGAGTTTGAAAGACAATTGAAGAAGAAGAAAAAGGAAGTGAAAACTTCAAAGAAGCCTGGTTCAAACTCAGGAAAGAATTTAAAAGGAAAAAAGGACAAGAAAATGGGCAAGAAAAAAGGTGGTGGAGAAGCGGCTGTTCGGAAAAAGTCGACGAGCGTTAAGGTTCGAAAAATTGCTAATTTTGATTAATTTCCAATTTGATGTTTACTGAATTGTAATAATTTTTTCATACTCCTCCTAACCTATTTAATTGTAAATTAAAAGGAATCTACTGCTTCTGGTTCTTCCTGCGGGGCACCAAAGACCAAAACTACTGGTTTTGAAAGAGGTCTCAGCCCGGAAAAAGTCATTGCCATCTCTGACAACAGCGGAGAGCTCATGTTTCTGATGAAATGGAAAGAGTCAGACGAGGCAGATTTTGTTCCTTCTCGAGAGGCTAATGTCAAATGTCCTCAGCTCGTCATTGCCTTCTATGAGGAAATTTTGACTTTTCGCGACCCCGAAGATGATCAGTTGATGCCGGACTAGTGACTAAACTTTCCGGGGGGATTTAATTTTAAAACGGAAATAAAACAAGTCTTTTCACAGCATTTATGTTATAATTAATTAAGAAACGTTGAAACAAGGGTAAAATTTGATTGTTGTTATTGTATAATTTTCTGTTGGAGGGAAACAATTTATAAAATTTAAATGATAAATACGCTAATATAATTCATAGGCGATTAATCTTACAGTAAGTGGAAATTGTAGCCTTTTAGTTTATTTAATGTTTAATTTGTTTATCCGGTTTCGTAGTATATTTTAAAGTGTTTTGTTTTTATTTCTGAACACTATCATTTGTTTAGCATATTTTATGTGCTAGTTTACAATAAATCATGTGCTGATAAAAAAATTATTTGGGGCAAGTTAACTGTTTTTGTCACATAACGTATTGTGAATGAATGGCTATTTTATCAAAAAAAATCCGGTTTTCGCCAAATAACGTACACGGCCATTTTATTGCAGAGTCATAATTAGCGCCCCAAAATACCCTTGTTCAATATGAGCGAAATCGTATGTAGGAAATTTTTAGTGGTACGATTATAGAATTATGGATTAACAAAGCCCATTAATTAATTAATTGACGGTTTCACACCTTGCTCATTATTTCTTTAAATATTCAAAAGCATTCTGTTGCAACGCAATAAAATGTAGCGTATTTCATTTGGGCTGCATTTCATGCAATTGGAATCAAACATGGAAATTTTACGTCGTGAATACATTCTTATGTGTAAAATTAAAGCATGAAAACAGGCTCATCACCAAAACTTAAAAAAAAAAGTCTCGAATCAAGCGGTGGCTGAGATGAAAGATGATGATGAACCTTCATGAAAAGTTTACTCATGGTTATAGTTAGTCAACTTCTATAACGAGGGCTTTTAATTGAAAGCAATTTTTAATGTGTTATTTACGACGGCCATATAACATGTTTTATTGCAAGCTTTAAACTGTAAAGCCCTTAATTTCCCTATTTTTCCAAACTGTCCTTTCGTTATATAAAAACACACTGCACTGGCTGTATAATTTTCAAGCTGCATTGCTGGCTTCCAGTTATCATGCAGATAAATTTTGCAAACTGATGATGATAATGATGATGGCATTGATGTTGAAGGAGATCACTTTTTTTTAATTGCTACCAAATCACTCGTTTATTATCTGGGAAGATTTGCATTTAATTCTGAACAAATCTCTATGCATACAATTTAGTTTTTGCATGAAGCAAAATAATTGATTAAGGTAATCGGGTGCGTTTAAAGGTTTTTTTGTGAAGCTTACTTTAAATGCTTTGTCATTTTGTTGTAAAATAGCAATGATTTCGACTCTTATCTAAACTACCTATTTAGGCTGTTAGGCTACATGCTATATACCATGCCAGTATCTCTTGGGGATGTGATCACTGATCATATAATTGGCATTTATCGTCAAGAATGCATTTTCTCTCCTGAAATTCCGACCATGAGTCAAATGATCAGCTATGGTAACGGTTATGTTGGGGTACTACATTCACATTCTGAATTATTTTTCGCTCTTTAAGACATTCCGTTAGTATTTCTTTTTCAATTAGCCTTTCTCATTACTTGATTCCCAAGTCATATACCAACGCATGTCACACAAACATGTATGCATTTCAAACAAACGTTTAAAATGCTTCTCTATTCTGCCTTTTTTCAATAAAAAATACAGCCAGTTGATTTCAGCATTGTATCAGGATCAGATCCCATTACATTACAACTTTGGCATAATGCAATATATGTATTTTATGTAGTTCTATAGCAAAAATATCATTCACGTAATCACCCTTTCCCCAGCTTATATAATCCACAGTGACTTCTGCGACTTGTGAATTGTGAGGGAGGATGAGGATTGAGGATAGATAGATAGATAGAAAAGATCATCATCATTACCAAAAAGACAAAGCTAATAATACGGAACAGTAACGAACATAAATCGGCTTGGCTTCTCCTAAACATATCTCCCACACATTAGCCCATCTGAAAAGTAAAAGGGAGATCTATTATCGTGATTATCATTCCACATTTTTTTTTGTCTCTGCGGTGCATTTATACATATATGTGACTGCTCCTCTGTGTAGTCCTATAAAAAAAGGTGGACTTATTTAGTATTAGTTCTCCCATGCATTATGTAACTTCTATGGAGTAACCATGTCTGGTTTTTTTGGGGTTCACTCTTTTCTGCTTCACTTGGCAATGCAATGAAAGTTAACGAATCCCTCTCCCCATTTCTGAACCATACTGTCGTGTTGTGCAATTTACAGGGTTGTTATATGTCCATATTGATGCTGTGCAGCGGCGTCGGTGACGGTTCCACTCTCAACAAACAGAAGACACAATAACAAGCCCAAGAAAAGAAGCTATAGGATCAAGAATCAAGACCCCAGCATAACATCAAGAAAGGAAGAAAAAAGTGAATCTGGAAGAAGACGAGCTAAGACTCAAGAAATGCGTCACATTATTGCATCTTCTCCTTCATCGTGTGTGCTTTTTCATACATTTTCCCCCCTAACAAAACATTACATTACATGTTTGGTATAACAGTGGAGTGAATTACGGAGGAATATGAAAATCGAAAAAAAAAATCCTCTGGACTCCTCTCTCACATATGGCTATCGGAGTTGTTTTGTAGAGCTGCCGTTTGGAATACATGAAATTATTAGCTTTATGCATATGTGGAACTTTCCCATGCAAATCTAACAACAACAATTGGAATTCTTGTCAGAGTCAAGTCTAGGGAAGGCTCTTTTAGCTCTTTTCACAACAGAATTCCAGGTAATGCACAGCCCACCATATAATACTGTACAGTGTGGCTCTCACATAGATGCGCTAGTTTATGTGGATATATCCGTTTTTTATTGCCTGTAATATCTGCCTGTGTTCAGCCGACCGTTGCGTTACTGTTGAAGTTTCCTATGCCTGGCGTTTTCTTGAGCGTTTGTTCCGTTTTGTATAAAATACATATAAAATGTTATCCTACTGATGATATGATGCCTTCTCGTTAAACTGGTGTGTTGTTTGTTGGGTATAAAAAAGGATTTTTTATTTCGAGTGGGTATTATATGGACTTTATGAGAGTTCAAAACTATGGAAAAGCTCCCATGTTGTTTCCCTTTTTTTGTGGTGGTGACTATAGTGAATGAGTAAGCATTTATACTGGTGTCCTATCCTTGTGTATGTATGAGTGTCTGCCTGTCTGCACGAAACAAAACCATAGTAAATACATCATCAGTATAAATAATATCCGAGAGGGTTTTTCTATTCTACTTGTGGAGCTGTAGCAGGACAGAAAAAAAACGAAGCCGAGCCCTTCCCTAAGCACACGAGATCGCCAGTATGAGTATACCGAGCATTTAGCAGAAGCCAAAGCCAAACATTTCTCTATAACATCCATCCATACCATCATCTCATCATCATCAGTGTAACATAAGTTAGAGGAGAGAGTGAGAGATTGTTTTTCAGTTAGAGCTAAGCCTATGAAAATAACTACCAGGCAGTTATTTATAACTGCCGCAAAAGTAGCTAAAAATAACTGC
>JAQGAH010000259.1:0-53706 GCA_034696885.1 Lepidocyrtus paradoxus | reverse complement strand
GTGCAAAAAGAGCTGGTTCCGTGGAACCCTATGGCACCGTCAGGGAACCAACTCGCAGCCAAACTTTGTTATTGGGGTTCCCCTGCAAAAAAAATGAACCTCGGCTGTAAAAAAAAGGAGGTTGAAAGGTTCTTCAGCACAGCAAAGCTAGCAGCGTCTCTCTCTCCGTATTCGGGTTGAGCACACGAAACGAAATATTACATCCAAGTTTAGTTAGTGTTGTTATTTTGATATTATGCATCTGTGTAATATGTGCTGAGGGGAAACACAGTAGAAAATTACGTCAATCCCATGCCACACGCGTACTTATTACATCTCTCTCTCTCTTCCCACTTATTTCAAGCTCCCTTTGCGAAATGGCCATACACATCAAATCCCATCAGCAGGAGGATGATGATGACGACGATGATCATAAAATGGAATGAGAAAGGAGCAAGGAGAAAGCTTTTAAAAAACAAGGGAAAGACAGGGGGAAGCATTGGTTAGTGTATATAATTACTTGCTGACGCGCTTTTTCTTTCCCCCACTTTACATTATTCATACAGATTCTCAAAGTACACAATCACTCTCTATTTATATCTACCTCCATAGCTATGTATATATGTAAGTAGCTCTATCCATTATATAATCAAGCCTTTACTTGCATTTCTCTCCCCGAAAATATATTTCACCCATTTTCTTTCACTCCAAGTAAGGGAGTCTACCTCGCCTCCCGGTTTTTTTACAGCCAAGGTAACGTTCACTTATTTGAGTGTAGATGAGTTACGGTAGATTTTGTTGAGGGGAAAGCAGGAGAGAATTTAACTATCCTCCAAGTCCTTCCCTTAACAAAGATTAATTAATCCACAAAATTACTCCAGCACCATCATTCCCATTCCCATAACTTCTCCCAATAAGATTTAAGAGGGGATGCATATGTTGGGTGCGATGCGTATGGGGAACGGCTCCAGTTTCTAAGGGAAAATAGGATTCATGCCTATAAAGTGGGAATGTGCGTAGAAAGTTTGAGTATCAACTCCATCTTCACTCCTTTACTCAGGGAAAAAATCCGTGCTGACGAATTTGTATTTTCCTCCTTCCCTTCTTTCTTCACATTTATTTCTACGTTTGTGAAAGGGTTACAACTTTCTTTTTCATTGTCTCACTGCAGAAACTCTAGCAAACCGCTTTCCCCTTTTCTCCCAAAAATACAATAAAAAATAAAAATATCTCAGACCATATCTATTTATTTATATGAAGAAGCTAGAGTCTATGTGTTTTCACGCAAAATTCTTTGAATAGCCAAAAGCACATGCTGGCTAGGGCCATGACTTCCAAAACGAAATCGAAGTGTATCCGAAGATTGGGGGAAATAGGACGAAGCTCCCATTTCTTGTGGCCTTCCATTTTCACCAGATCAAACGAAAGTACAGAAAATGCAAGTAAGATGGATGCAAGTAATGTTGATTCATGGATGGAAAGGTGGTAAAAAAAAATGCTTTCCCTCTTTCACCAATTTTTACGAATTAATTTGCTTACAATACGAATCGGAACGCTAAATGTAAGGAAGGGCCCAGAACAATATCACTTCTCATGCACTGGCCTGGTCACACTTATTTCAGCGGAGAAAAGAGCCATAAAACTGGAAACTGAAATGGTGTGCTCCCTCCTTCTCCCCTCTGCCAGCAGCACTATCTGGAAAAGCATTTCAGAATTTGGATTCAGCATAATTTTGCTGCTCCAGAATGGGAACAAATATTCACCCAATTCTTCGCATTTCTGCAACTCAGTGTAGGGTAGTCGTACGGGTACGTGCTGTAGCATTTGAGAGCAATATCTCCCCTCTCCCATTCAACCTTGAGGACGCCGCTAGGCTGGACTTTATCTAGTATGCAGCTACGTATTCAAATTTCCAAACACATGGTCACGTACCTAATTTCCTCAAGATAATCATCTTGATCATGATTGTGCTGATGCATTTATTTAACTTCTCCTCATTAATATGATTCAGCCCAACTAGGGAAACTTGTTCTGGTCTGGAAGTGAGTCCGAACTCATCCCAAAAAAAAGTTGCATCTGTTTTTGTCTGGTGTCTGCGAAAGTCAACCAAACTAAGAAGACCCTGTCATTAATATTATCCTCATTTACCCTCGACCTCGGCTTTGTTAACTGGAGAGAAAGGTCCCACTTACTTGACTTTACTATTTAAAGGAAGAAATATGATGAGGAGTGGGTTACTCAGGGAAACCGAGCAAGTCCAACTTTATAAGGATATTTCATATTAGCATTGTCTGGACAATTTCCTCCCATATCACAACAACAACAATGACGAGTTGGTTTTTAGTCAATGTGGTCGAGTGAAATGGCAAAGCCAGCTATTGCTGTAATATAAGATGGAAGCTGTTTCCCCCTCTTCCTAGCCCCAGTCATATTACAAGTGGGATGATATGTGGCCATCATGTCCGTACTTAACTGGGAGAACAGACTGGATCTGTAAATATGGATGGGGTATATAACAGCCATGAAATAGAAAAGCCTTAAGGCTGCTGGATGTCATCAACGAGAGGACTACAGGAGCAGTCGCATCGTCATGAACATTCCATTTTATATTCTATAGTATGGCCTCTCCGAGAATAAGTGTTTTTTAAAGGAGGATGACAGAGAAAAGAGACCTTTCTCTACATGCTTTCTCCCATCTTGTGAAAGTTTTCCATCTTTTGGATAGACCCTCTCACTTTCACTTGCAGACGAGAAGACAACGGAACATTACGTCCAAAAATAACTGTCCGTATAAGGTGAAGTTACTAAAAGCACTTTCTCCCAGGCAGACACACATCCTACTTCACTGTATATTATATATATAATATCTCTTTGCTCAGCTATAGCTAGGTAGAAATATATGAACGTCAACTAATATAACTGCTAGTTCTGATGGTTTTTTCCTTGTATCACTTGGCTCACTCTATCATCCCTACCATTCCATTCCATCTCTTCTCTCCGTAATATCCTTTCTAACCACGAAGGAATATATGGGAAGGAGGGGATCCTATCCATTTACCACTCTTCATCCTTCATACCAATGCCTTCTAGTGCATCCTATTTAGCTAGATACATTCATTCTCTCCCTGATGGATGTATATGAAGGGATCTTCAGTGAGCTAGGCTTCAGCTCCAGTCTTGTGGATTGGAGAAAGTGAAGGAACTGAGGAGGGAAATAAGGACAACTAGGGAGTTTAATACCAAGGAGTATATAAAACGACGGGAAAAAACTACGATTTATGAGCTGATGCAAGTTTTCTTTACCTTTTTCTCAGTCTAGAGACCACCAAACAAGTAAGTAAGGAGGATGGTACATGGTAGATGGTTTTTTTTTGCAGAAAACTTGTTGATTACATGAAAGCCCACTCCTCTCAAATCTTCTAAGAAGCCACATAACTGGTTCGCGCAAAAATATACGCGAATAGCACAAGCTGGTGGAAGAATAGGAGAAATGTAGCAAGGATGAAAATTGCTTTTGGTTGTATGGCTTTTACTTACTATATTTTTGCAAGATATATAAATATTTGTGCGCGCTGAGCCATACCGGGCAAAGTAGAAAGGTCCCTGCCTACACCAGTGTAATGCCCCTTGTTATTCCTCAAAATTTGCTTTGAACGTGAAAATGAAGCGAGAGCTAGGACTGGCTATTATCTTTCGAGGGAAACATGCTTGAGCGCTGGGGCCAACAGGGGAAATGTCTGGGAATCGGGAGAAGGGGAAAGATTCACAAGTTTTGCTCTTTATAATTCCCTATTTATTGCTTAATTTTCTAAAAACGAAACTTTCAATGTTTTCCTATCCTTCTTTCCACCTCATATCAGACTCAAAACAATGTGGGAAAATACATTGGAAAGTTTGAAGCGATGCATCGACTGGCTGGAAGAACTTTTTGTAGTTATTAGAAAGATGACACGGACACGGACACGGACACCGATATGTAACAGAAGAGTTGAAGAAAGGGGCAATATAAAAATAGAATTTCTCCATTTTCATATTTACAGCATAACTTTTGCTAGTTTACTTACCTCCGTATTTCATGTCGTTTTTGGAAATGTAACTACATATATAGTTCCAACAAGTATAAGAAAAGGGTAAAAAAGGGATGTTTTGCAGATTGAATCATGTAAAGTGCAAATTGATCACGTTAGTTGGAGCGTTGCCTTAGCTGTTATCCTGTTCAATTGACAAGCTGATTTAGAAGATTTCAATATTGTATGGGTAAAAGTACAGGAAATGTATCATGAGTTATGGAATTTGCTCAGCTTTGTATTGCCAGATTCGGAGAAATTTGGCATATTCCAGTTTATACAATGGTTGGCTGCAAACAGACTGGTGGAAGAACGCTGGAAATAATGCAGTACAGGAAAAGAGTGTTCGCGGATGTAAAAGTGTATTTCAAGCTGTAGGATTTATCCGCATGATATCTATTTGTAAGCACTGAACCATATCTGGCCAAAATAGAAGGTGTATGCATGCACCAGTTTCATGCCCTCAAATTTGGTGCCATCCTATATTCAAGAGAGTCCAGCAACCTGAAAAATCCAAATTGGAAGGAGGTTGGGTGACCCATAGTGTAATGATGCGCAAGTCAAGCACCAAACCAAAATTACCATTGACCAACCGGGCGAGCTTTGGCAGTAACCATACAACAATCAGCAACAACAAAAACATGCGACTAGAGAAAATTGTCACTAGATATGCAATCGATAAATTTCAGTAAAATGACCCTCAAATTTGAGATCATCTTTATTTGAGAGTGAAATGAAATATGGATGTGTCTGTCTACATCATCCAAACTGCAACGGAATCCATCCATCCAGGCCACGGCGACTAAAACCATGTTCACCAGCCTCATATGATCAGGATTCCGAAACAAGCCAAAACTCAATCAAAACCTTGTGTGGAGTGATAACAAGCCCATAACGTTTCGCTCTCTCCTATTCCTTCTCCAACTCCTGTCTGCATAGCACTGATTCTCCTCAGGAGCGAAATGAAATGGAGCGAGTTGGCGAGATTGTTTGGTGAGGGAAGCAATGAATGAATAAAATGCTGATTGTTGAGTGATATTCCACTTCATCTATCACCACCTCTCTGCTCATTCCCTCCCGATGACAAGGCTAGTGTAATGGTGATGACGATTGATGCCACATTAGCTAAAATCCAGAGAGCTCCTTTCACCAAACAACCCATTACCCTAGGCATATAGCCAGAGACAGGAAGGGATGAACAGTGGACGGAGAGTAAAGAGGAAAGGAGAGGACAGGATTCATAATCCCTTTTCACTTCCTTCTTATTAGATTCCCCAGTAAGTAGGTAGGTAGCAGTATAACTTCCATACTAACTTTCTAGGCATTCCCCCTAACTTATTGTAGATTGGCGAGGGCCATGCACATCTCTAGTCATTTGTCAATATTGGGAGTAATTGGAGTACTGCTCTAGACACTTAACTTGGACAGTATATTTTTGTCAGAGCATGGAGAATTGGAGAAAGCTAATGATGTGCCATCATCATCAGCTTCTTCATCGTCTACCTTTTCTGCTTCCTTCTTGTTGGCGGGCAAGGGAGGACGGTTTCCAGATTTTTGCTCCTTCTCCATTTACACTGTTATCCTTCTCCGGTGCAGTGACAAGGATCAAATGCGGTAGGTAACTCAAGAGGATACCAAGACCAATAACTACTTTGACTCCATTCATACCTAAAATATCAAACTTTTCAGTTTTGTAATGGCTATATCCACTTAAGAAAATACTTAAATCCTGCCAGACAACACTACCACGCTTGTGTTGGTTGCCCTCCCTATTCATAAAATAGCTATCTTCTTTCGTCCTTCCAATCACGATCGTAATCATCATGTGACAATGCAAAACTGATATCGTTGATGACCAGCTATCTCCATCAATATTCCCATCAACATGGAGGAAATGGCATTAAATGCGACAATAGCGGAAATGAAACAGATGGAGATAAACAATTCTAAAGATGAAACTAATGAAGTAGCTTTATTACCTAGTATATCTAAAGACGGGTTGAGAAGATGCTCTTTCTAGAAAACCTGTGTTCGATAATGTAAGCTTAATATAATGACATTCATATAACAACGCAAATGTCATTTTGCCATAAGGCATCACAAAAGTCCTTGTCACTATCACACAGATGCTAATCCAGAATCCTGTGGCAATACATACATAGCCATAAACTCTCCAACTCAGTCCTACAACAAACTTTACAGCTCCTCTCTTTGGAACCCAATTTTGAGTTTAATTCGCATTTCTTAAAAAGTCATAGTAAAAGGGAGTTGTTCCCCAAAGAGCTACCTGTAATTTTCAACAAAGATATCAGGACCGATGAGAACTGTATAGCTCTGGTGAAAACGTTGGCACAATAAAAAGCATCGTTAAAAAACCTTCCGAGGAACGTATTAATTTATTGTTGCAAAAAGACATGCCTCTAAAATTGAGTTAGAGCGGGGCAATGATAGACTCCTCACAAGATATTTCAGATATTGTGGGTTGCTGATCTCGGAAGCAAACAAGGAGGCTCTCTCCACTTGAGTATAGAACCCTTCTTGCAAATCAAAAATCACAGAATATGATCCAGGTCACTCTTTTCAATTCTCCTTCTCTCTTGGCCGTTTCCACTCCTAGTTTTGTCTCATTCAAGTTTGATAATAGCATTTTATATTATGTTGTTTCTCTAATATTTCCTCCGTAACTTTGCTTCTCGTCATAGTGAGATAGATAGTGAGATGGTGAGAGTGTGAGAGTGTACTTATAGACAGCAAACGACTGGCATTTTATTTATTGCCAGAAATCTCTCTCCTCCTCAGATCTCACTCACAATCAGTTACAGTTTCACTCGAAGAATTCATTCTGGTTGTAAAAGGGGGATAAAAAAGATGAAAAGGGGAATGGGATGATGGTTACTCAGCCTGTGGACCAGCTTTTTCTTTTCATGCTTGCGTGATGAATTGCTAGAAATCAGGACACCCATTTTTATCTCTTCCTTATACTTTTTCTCACTATTGAACAACGACTTTGATCAAGGATCATATGTGAGAAAAAAATATGCAGTCATCTCTCTATTTTATTTTTATATTTTCCGATTGTTCATTGCAAACAAACAAGTTTAATGTTTTCAATAAATTGACAAGCGACATTTGACTCGACATCTCACGGCTATCCGCAGAGATACGTGTAAATGAACATGTAAAATAGATGGGTTGAGAAACGTCTCACTCAACGCAAGCGGAACACGCATGAGGTGTTGTAAAAATTGCCAGAATTTGCTCCCGATTTTATCCTTAAATATAAGGACAATCAAGACGTTTTAGGCCAAACGCAATTACTTAATTACTGGGAGGCTAATTGGCAATTTATCTTTAGTTCTTTATACTCCCCATCTATTTTTAACCCTGAAGCATTTTATCATTATATTTATAGACATGATTAGCTCAGACCATTTCATTCAAGTTGAAGCGCCGACGTAAATCATTCAGCTTGGGAAAGAGCTGTAGTTTCTCCCCCGCCCCTTCCCCTCCTTTCAAGCTGACAGGAGTCCATCCTCCACCTTTTCTCTTTGAGATGAGCTTGGCTGGCTCTCGGGAACAATAAAAAGTTTCTCTAGTTGTCACTTTACCAAAGTCATCATCATCCCCATATTGGATTGGATAGGAGAGGTCACAGACGAGATGGAAACATCCCGTCGTAAAAGAATATAGCTGGCTATATATGTTGTTCCTCCGCGTGGAAATTATAAAGTTGGAAGGTGTGCGGGATCATTATATTAAGGACGAATACCAAACAAACATTTATTTGAAAAAAAAAAGTTTTCCCCTCCAATGCAATGGTGCGGTGGAGTTTACTGGAAGACAGATATATAATATTACAACGCCCTTGTGGGATCCCAAAACCAACAAATAAATAAGCAAATCCTAACGTTTCGTGTCCCCCTTCTTGCTGCTGTTTGGGATCGGAAACCGGGATTTTCATTTTACTCCAAACCGACATGCCATGGCATATGGTTGTCGCATGCATCTTACCGATCCACATGCAAAAAATAGCAGCAAGTGTGTCCCCGTGTGTGTATGTGTGTGTGACTGTGACGTAATGAAGAAGACAAGAGACATTTTGCCAATAATCATCATCATCAACAACAGCAGGAGCTAAAGTTCCCATCCGAAAGTATTAAAAAATGTTGGAGCAAATATTGCATGGGGGAACTGAGTCAAATCAACTTTCAGATCTATGCATGTGATCCTAAAATAGTTTCAACCGATTTTCACTTGCAAAAAAAATGTGTGAAAGATTCTCATCTGCGGAGACGACTAAACTCTGAGTTCATCCTTATTCATCCTCTACATGGATAAGCTTCAATATCAAGAACAAGCCAGAAATCACTTCCTGTTCGCTCAGAGCACGAAGCTCCCTATATTTTTGTGAAAGTTTTGGGCGGATATTTATGTCTGACTCTGTAATGGATGGAATGCGAAAATACTATATATCTATGCCTCTGAAATTAGTGCAGTAGGGAAGAAAGGGAAATGCAACGATCATTTTACCCATCATTATTTTGCCATCAGAAACACGGTAGTTTTATGTAAAAAAATGGATAATGCCCGTATAACATTGCATTGCAAATTTGCAATTCACCAATTGGCAATTTTTTCCCTCTTGTGCCTGTACGACCATACATATATTATAGTAGGTCGCACATTCTTAAATTACCATCCATCCATCCATGTTTCGTAAAAAATAGTGTTCAGATTTTTTGCAATATTTATTTTGCACCAGTTACATATTAGCTTATTAGCTTTATATGTCATCCACACATCGTCATTTGACTTGGCTATGAAGATTGATTTGACTTTTCTGTTGGGAATGGTCTTATTTACTAGCAAAGTGTTTAGCTTGAGCTTTAGTTTATCTTTTTATATTCTTGCTTATTTACAGCATGAGATTGACTTGATTTGCTAAATACAAATTTGAGAGCATTCCTCTCAAACCCAAACCTACAACGATCTCAAGTTCAAAAGAGAGAGGCGAGCATTTCATAGACAGGTTTATGGAGGGAGGAGGAGGTGGAATCATGGACAAAAAATGAGTCTTTTTTTTAAGCATTCTTAAAAATGGTTGAACTATTTTTTTCCTTATTTAATGTTGTGAGAATATATAGGTTCTTTGGACTGCTGAAAATGCCTCCTCATAAGAAACTCCCCCTTCTGTTTTACCGTCATGGTTAACCCCTGACTTTCCTCTCTTCTGCCCTAGATTTCTCTTGCTTGCCGAGGGAAATGATCTGAGCTTGCAAAAAGATACTTGGTTTGATATTCCACTTTCCACTCATCATTTCATACTTTCATTTTAATTCTGTTGGATGAAACAGTTCTAAGAGAATAGAAGTAAATAGTAAATAGTCAAGGCGCTTTGTTTCCAATTTGTCATAATTAATCAAATTAAACTCTACTTAGGGATATGTCAGAGTGAAGTAGGTTTTCATTATAAAATCACTTGTGTATTTGCCCGTTCCATTTCACTTCGGAATCCTGGCTTCTATTCAATTACGTTCGTTATTTTCCTTCCACCTTCTCTCTGCCTGGATTGGCCATAAAGCACTGCTTTCTGTAAAACTGTTCATTCCTCCTTTCTTTAACGTGAGAAAGGTGTGGTTAACCATTTCCTGCAGTGGCAATCAAATATTTTCCCACCTATTTCTTCACCACTTGGTTGACATGATAATTCAATTGAAATCGGATTGTATACATATACAGCTGTATTTACATTTTATATTGGTTTTTGACGCATAAAATAACAAAACCAAAGGTAACAGATTCAGGTACTATTTATATTACTACTTCAGCAGACACCAGCCATTAAAACCAGCGCATAAAATGTGTTCAAATGATACCATGTAGGATATGCGTTGTGTGGGTGGTTGAAAAGGAATGATGACCTTGACCGTTTATGCTTTTTCGGATCCGGACAGAGAAAGGCACTGAAAAGTATTCAGCTGTAGTGTCGGTGTACCTAGTTGTACCAATGAGCCAAATTTTGTTTGTAAGCAATGCATTAGCAGCTGAATACTTAAGCCATGTAAAGATGTTCCCAGAGAGAGACAATAACTATGTAAATTATTGTCTCTCTTCTTTTTTTATGAGTCTATTACTCTTTTTATCAAATATGAGAACGAAAGAGAAAAGATCGATCATGCGCCCTAATTTTCTGTTTCTGTGGCATGGACGTCCAAATTATTCTTATAAGGCTTTAAAATTGAAACCTGGCCGTTTCCCATCAAATCTCATTTTTTGCTTTTATAAAATGAAGTAGAGAATTGTCTCTAGGACAATCAGTCATTCAAAACCCCTCCACATATCATTTGATTTGCTTTTAATTTAATTTTCACCTGATTCCCACCAACGGAATCAATGACATTCAACTGCTTTGTGCAATGATCGCTGAACTGCGTTACCTCCACATCTGACATTTATTATGACCTCCAAACAATTTAACCTGTCAGCGATCAAAGCAATAATACTGCTGATAGGAAGGAGGTTGAAGAGTTCCCTTTCAATATCTATTTCCCACTATAACCCTTCCGCGTATACGTATGTTCCTCAACCACAGACTACCCCAGCCAGAATAGCTTTGGACTGTCCTCACAGAAGCAGCGTCGAGGCTCAGTTGTCGAGGAGTACATCAAAAAGGGTAATATTGCGCCGAGTATACTCTGTCGTTCAACTGTAACTACCCCAAACTTGGCCACATTCCTTGGTATGACTTCAACACAGCCGGTCCTTTTTCTCACGGAATATATTTGAGAAGTGGAATTTCCCTCTGCCGTGTCATTTGTCGAAATATGTTTTTTCTCTTCTCCTCTCCTCGGCCCTAACTTTCCTAGCTTTCTCCATCCGTTTCAGTTGAGAGTTGGGGATTTGGTTTGTCTGCCTCTTTTTGTGTCATCGACGCATTCCTCTGCATATGTAATATGGAGCCTCTTAGCTTGTTGAATCTCTCGTCTTTCCCCTTTAAACACACTTACTTATGTACATATCTAATGAGCATATCTCTGGAGATGCGTTAGTTTCCACGAGTTTTCTTTCTAACCCTGTTTGTATTTTTGGAAGACTTCACACACCCACACCCTACTGCGCTTTAGCTGGAGCTGGAGTTGGGGAAAATTTGAGAATGGAAATAGGATGAACATGTCGAGGGAGGAAGGAAGCGAGTGCGAGTATCTACAACAAACACGAAATATACAGCCTCACAAAAGCGCGCACCTTTCTCCCTCACTCAATTCCTCTCAGAGACGGAGAGAAAGTTTTTTAAAGAAAGAAGCCAGGTTGAAGGATTTTGCGAAGGAGTTTCGAATAATTCCTCTCCGAGCAAGATAATATTCACTTATGGAGGAAAAGGATGGGAGTGGGGGAAAGGACGAGAGCTGTCTGCAACATATGAGTGGAATGGGATATGTGGAATATGTGGAATATGTGGATAGGGAGAATTCTATTTTCATTTTTTCACATCTCTCTTCCTCCACGAAATGTACGCTTTCCCCTCGGTACGGACTACGGACTACCGCTCCATTTGCTACAAGAGCCTTTCTCTGGATTTTTTTTATCGAGACTGTTGGGGAGTCTCATGGGAATTGAAGAGTTTTGTTATTCCTCCACATATAAATTATATAATAGCAAGTTGACTAAATAAAGTGGCAAGTTTAGTTCTACTGTGGCTTTGTAAAACGAGTTGATGCGTGCTTGTTGGATCTGAGGTGGTCTTGTAGATAAAAGAAAGTTGGGCTTGGCTTTCTTCATACAATACCTTCAGCTTACCTTCCTTCCCACCAGTTCCCACGTTTCTTTTCTTGGCATGGAAGTGGTTAACTGCTCAAATTTGTCATTTCCGTTGAGATTCCAGTTTTAAGAGTCTTTATTAACATGTTGCTAAATCAGCTCTCCTTTCCAACGCTTTGCTATGGACATTTTTTATGAGATTTTTTTAATGTACTACGGAAGCTTTGTTTTTTCCTGCCATTCTGGTAATACAGTCGTCGGTTTACTAATTGTTAGAATTTAAGGAGTTGCAAAAACGTAAATATGTCTATGAGGAAGGTGAACATAAAAAAAGAAAGCATTCTATCACTACCACTACGTAATAGGTAGTAGGCATTTTTTTCAATTTTCCGACGACACTGTCTCTTAAAAATGGTCCTAACGTTAGGCCGCATGTGGCGAAGTTGCAAAATGCTAAACTGCATTTAATTATCCACTCTGGACAAAATCTTCCACATAGGATTTTGCAGAAATTATGCCGAGACGTTTTGGGTGCACCGTGCACCCGTTGTTCTGTATTTGCTATTATTCTATAAAGCGGAGCCCTGCAACCGCTTCACATACAGATATTATCTCTAGAAGAGGAAGGAAATGTGCTGCTCTGCTCTGCTCTGCTCATCCTTCCCTATTGCCATCCTCATCTCATAATCAGCTAAACACCAGTTGTTTTTGACTTTTCGGAATTCGGTCTGGCTGTGCTGCCACGAGTATTGCACATTGAACATTTTATGCAGTTTTTGCCAGCTTTTACATTTGCAGAGAATGATGTCCAAACCAGATAATTGCTCGCACTGCACCCATTTACTCTCTGGTGGTGGTTGAGATTCCATTTGCTACTGTTTCCTAGCGACTCCTGCATAGTCAGAATACACAGAACAGAACGTATTTCCCGTTTACACGGGATGGTAATTGTTAATTACCCACTTGTATAGAGCGCAGTTTTGGCATTGAATGGGAATTTTCTGCATTCTAAGAGTATTTATTCTTAGAAAAACAAAGTAAAAGGCTAAAGATGTTTTCATTTACCTAAACCCACTTCCATAGAATAAATATCAATATTCAAATTTTAAGCAGAATCCAAGTGGGATCCTGATTTTTTTGCATTTGAATCATGACATGACATACGGTTAAGTACAAAAAGTAGTTTCTTGCACTTGTTCTGTCTCAAGTTGACAATTTTGTTTCACAATCTTGTTAAAGTGTGTGTGGACTACCTGCTTGGCTGAGCGTTGGAGTTTGTTTCCCGCTCCTCGCTCCGAAAGATTTATTCGTTTTGTGTTGTCGGCGGGATCAACTAGTCAGGCCGAGCACAAATAAACGACAATTGAAATTGGTAGTGGCGCACTTGTTTAAATGTATACCTCCCCAGCAGCATGTCACTCTCTCTGACCTGAGCTTGCTTCTGAAAGCTGCATTGCATGAAAGTGAAAGGGCAAACTTAATATGTTAAATAATAGCGATGTCACAATTTATTAGACTGCGGAACTGCTTCAGTGCAAATGTGAATCGGGTGGCACATGAAAGCAATAAAACTAATTTATGTCGCATGATTCCCCCCTTTCCAAGAGAGAAGACAACAAATAAGGAATAATGGCTGTGAAATCATGCGAATTTATTACTTTCCCTTATATTTTAACAGTTAAATAACTGATCATTTTCACCGGTCATCAAACACGTCTGGTCTCCGTCGGTCGATTATAATGGGCTGATGGAATCAGAAATGGAATCAGATCTAACGTGTTGATTAAACTTGTCTAGGAGCATTCTGGAGTCAATCGTGTTTAGCAAGCAAAAACAGAAGCAGAAGAGGCCATTGTAATTTTGAGAAAATCCGGAACCCATCTTTCTCATTTTGATATGCAGGTCAAACAATTGTACATTTGTAGTTGGCCTGCCCTTTAAATTGGAATCAGGTTGATATCCCACAATTGCAAATCATCATCATTAGATTTCCCTGAAGGGGCGTAAAAGGCTTCCCATTCCCAATTGATTCCTCCATGTCCTTTGTGGAATGTTGGTGAAGTCATGAAGGATCCTCAAGCTTTGCTGGAATGATGATGATGAGAAATAACAGCAATTTATTCCAAGAGCTCCCAATCAGCCATGTAAATACTAGATAGCCGCCTGCGCTTCCATACAAATCACTGTAGCATATCAAATAAACATGAATAAAAGCCTCGCAGCCTTCACTACATCTCTTGTATCTTAGCCCCTTTCACAGTTTTCTTGACATTTCGACAAAGGTCTGTCAGCAATGACAATAAATTCACTCAGATATACAAAAGTAAACATAAATCATTTCATTTATTTCTTTCCAGATTGCTTCACCTTTCATCATCCCCTTGAAAGGTCACCGCTACTATCCACGTCAACGAGGGAAAAATCCTTCTACTTTTCCATTCTATTTTCAATATTGACTTCAGCAATAATCTTCATTGTCGACATGTGCAAGTACAATGATGATGCCCCTGGCACACCAAAAATGCCCAAGTTTGGATGCCCAGTGTTCCCCAGAAATCAGCCTCCTCCTCGATCAGGAACATGAAAGGAACAAGGGTTTCCCTTTCCTACTAACTTAATTCTCCAACGACTAGTTCAATATTTAACAATGGGGGTAGGCTGTTGTATAGAGGATGATGGGATGAGGGATCGGGATCCACGTCATCCTCCCCACTGTTGACTTTCACCCCTACTTTACTTAGTAAATCATTGTGGTGGGAACAAATGATTATACCAGTGCATATGTATGAATCAGAATCTTTAGGAGCGAGAAAATAAACCGGAGTTACTCATTGAGGGAGATATTTTAAGAGCGTGAAGGAGTTCAAATAGCCCGTTATCAATGATATGTAGTCTTACACAGTGCACATATCTCAAAAGATCCATATTTTATTTCTCTCTTCTCCACTATTTTCTAGTATTACTTGGAAGGGAAAGTAAAAGCTCAATTCATTTTTTTAAATGGCTTCTTTTTTTAAACGAACCGAAACTCTCCATTTTGAAGATACACGTAAATACTTCAATACTGTAATCAATCTAGCTAATTCATAATTACTAATTACTCTCAGCAGTATGCTAAATGTAAGTTGAATTTCTCACTACAGATAGATAAGCGTCATTTTGTTTTTTTTTAAAAGAGATATCAATCTAACTAAAAATAGCTCAATATAACTATCCACATGTTAAACTCTTCTTATCGATATTTACTCAACACATTGATACTCAGCTCCATTTTTTTGCTTACTTGGATATAAATAGAAACGAAAGTTAATTAATTATCTCCATCTCCACAATCCTTCTCTCTCCATTATCTTCACGTGTCAATAGATCCATTTACGGGGAAAGTATGGCTAATTACTAATTAGGGCGAAGACATTATAAAGACTAGACTCTTTTCGGCGAACCTTCAAACATTGGATTCTTATTGAGGAAGAACAGATAAGGAGTTTGTGCAAAAAGCGAAGCCACTATCTACTTCACATCATCTTCCAGCATGGCCTGGCACGGGGGCATGGGTGCCGGTAAGTTCTAATCATAATCCTCACTCTCAAGAGTTTTTCCGCTGTCCTTGGCTCGGCCCATATTAAAGCTGAGTCACCCAGGAAGAATTACATTGACTTATATTTTCCTTTCTTCAAATGTGTAGGTCCCGGCGGACCCAACAATCCATGGGTGAAGCTCATGCAGGTTGTTCACAAGGAGAGGGGTCGTGCACACGCCAGTGGACGACATGCAGGTGACCAGGGCGACAAAGACTCGTGAGTACAGCTTTCCTATTGATTTGTTTTTGCTTCGATTGCTTATAAGTAGAAAGGCTGCTTCCGCTGCCAGAAGTACTGCACCACTCCATAAGTAATTTGTTGTTTTCACATTTAAGCTAATGTTATAAGAAGGCCTATTTGGATTGACGTGATAATCACCTCCCTCACATTTTTTAAAAACCTGACTGCTCCACTACGCTTTCTCTCATTCTCGGAGGAGTATGCTTCAGAGTTTGGGAGTCGTTTCGCTCTGATGGTCAATCAATACTTTTGGCTTGGTGTGGAGTAAAAGAAAGGAGGGGGCAAGAAGCATTTAGTACTTTTTCCTAGAACGGACAAGAAATGGGTAGTTCCCTTGCATCTAGACGTAGCGCTCCATGCTTCCATATCCGTCGCTTATAATTTTTCTCAGAAGAGGGGAACTATTTTATTCCTCCTCATTTTAATTCCCTCCAATTTGTCACCCAGACTTGGACCCTTTTCTAAGTACAGCAGCAAAACACAAAGAAAACATCTTTGATATGGGCCAATACTAATATATGCTGCTGGGCTGGGTGGAATGGCTGTAATCTGTGAAAAATGTAAATTTTCTGGCGTTTCCCTTTGTTTTTTTCTCCTGGTCACAGAAGGGCTTCCTATGAAAACAGCGCTATTATTACTTTTGGCTCAGCATCAGCTTACCCAAAAAAACTAGATATGGTGCTGGGGCAAAACAGGTCAGGATCACGTCCAAGTCATCATCATCACATAAACCATTAGATTAAATCCTCCAGTAATAATGGTAATAGCAATAAGCACTGCTATTATCCCCCGGCTCGCCTCTCTATTTTTATTTTTTATTTTTTTGGGGGCTGGGAGGTAGGATCTGGGCGAGTTGCTGGGTTGCTGAGTTTATTTTGGGAAAATACAAATCCGTGAAAATGACCAATGTATGCTTATGGCCTATATATCTACTCTCTGGAGTCTAACTATCTATCTAAGTTATAATTTACTCCAGGGCTCATGATTTGCTTTTTATAAAAATCCTTTTTATTTACTCTCCCCTTCCAATCTTCACGGATTTCTTCTTCAGGAGTAAGATAAGAAAGAAAGCATTTTCTCATCAGCACGTCAGCCATATAATTTAACATTTAGTAGGACAATTAATCATAATAATTCATTTCTGCATAAAATGGTAACACCGTTACGTCAGAAATGGGGTGGATTACAATTGTAGTTAGGCTCTCCAAAATTTTATTGGCTTTGTTGGGCTAATGCAAGAGGAATAGTGTAGGTGCCTTTTAAATTTCGGATGGAAAGTTTTCTGATTTTTTTCTGGAAGACTTGATGAGTCTTCGTTAATTCATGAGAAAGGCTCGTTTGTAAATGGAGGTGGACTGCACTCTGTCTTGTACTCTTTCATCCGAAGTGTAATTGACCTTGATGTTTTCCCAATATGGACACTGGTGGATATCTTTTAAATTCCAGATTGACTGCATTCACGGTGGGTGGATAGCTATTGTTCAGAGGTTTCCCGACTTTGACTCCAGGCTTACGTTCATCCAGTTTTACTTAACTTTTGGGCGGAAGTATTTATTTCTTTGCAAGCCGATATTTCTTTCCCAATGGAGATGGGTGGATACAATATAGTGACGCTGAGCCTAATGTGGATAATACAATGGGCCAATGTGAGGAATGGGCCAATAAACAATAAACAGTAGATACAGGATAATAGCACGATACGAGTTGGAGCTCTTGAGCAGTAATTGTAGAATGTATCTTCTCTCATTTGCATAAGATGCTTCTGCCCTCCTTCCAAGCTATGTATTTTTTCACAGAACGGCTTTTTTTTCACTGTAGGAAAGCTTTTCTTTCTAAAAGTTGGAGCATGGTCATATGTAGTTGTTTTTAACCTCTCTGCTTAGGATGTGACCATTGATCCAAAAGGATATGAGATAAGTATGGCCGTGATCATGATAATTTATACTGTATAGCCTTATATGGGCTCTGTCACAACAATTTCCAGAAATAGCTTATGAAGTGGCTCATGGCACACTCAGCTAATGGCTCCTGATAAGTGTGCTAATAATGGGGAGAAGTTGAGATCGTTACCATGAGAGCTTGTCTTGAACCTAAAGCACATTTTTAAGCAGGATAGAAAAAACACTATTTTTGCTTTTGAAAGTGGCACTACAAAGTATTCCTCTTAAAGTTCAATATTTTCTTACTTAATAAAACTGGCACAGTCCAGGTTGAAGAGAAAGGGTTGAAAATATGTATTTTGGGGATTCCAGATTATTCCCGGTTAGCATACTGGGCTTCCTTCCTCTCCTACAGTCTACGCTGGATTTCGTATGAGTGGAGTGGTGTTGTGGTATGAAGAGGAAAATTGAAATAAAGCCATGGCATACGATACGATGCAATTACAAACATGGGATGTAAATATGCCAAGATCTGTGGAGGTTGCACAGCTGCACGAAATTTTAAACTTTCTCTTCCCTTTCTTCCTCGCTCCTCTTTTTTCATTCATGTGTGGCTCTGCTCATGTGGACCTATTACAGCTTCAAACTATTACCTTTTCCCCTCAAACCATATACGGGCTCCAGCTGAAACGGTGAAGTTAGAAACGGAAGGATGAAAAGGAACATCTGCATGTGTTTTATAAGTCTGCCTCCACAATGCTCTTAACAACCAACCTGTATTCTCTGCAGATTTGCCTGAGTTTGAATCTGTGTGCTATTTTAAGCAAAAAAATACGTGGTCTAATAGACATATCCATAACAATCGTCATATGTCCAAAGTGCAAGGAAAATACAAGAAAAAGCTGAACATGCAGATTGATATACCCTCCAGTATAGTGCTAAGCTCTTTTCATTTTTTTCACGCGTAAAAGCAATTTTTCAGCAATGTTGGGGAACGTTCCCAAAATCAATGCACTATTCTTTGTGAAAGCTATGAAAAAAGAAGCGTAAAGCGGGGCACTGTTGGACTAGAAATTGTCTACAGTTTGACGTTCCAGTTGACCTGTTGTTCTGTATTCGCTGTTTCTGTAGCGGAGCGGAGCCCTGCAGTCGCTTTCGGCGCTGCTTTTCAATTTTTCATTTAAAAGCATTCCATTTCGTCTGTTTAAAAAAACGGGTGTTCCTTATCTTCGTGTGCTTATCGCTAATTAAAATTTACAAAAATAATTTCATCTTAAACTATTCAGCCAGTTTCATTTCATATTCATGCAATCGATTGGGAAGAACAAAATGCTAAAAGATGGCATTCTCTTTTAGAATGTTTCAGTCCATGTGCTGCAGCTTTTAGCTGCTAACATTGATTTAAAAAGCAAAGCATCAACAGTTAGTAGTTAAATATATGTCCAATCTTTAATAATTGTTAACTTTTGCTGCTCAGTGTTTGCATATTTTAGTTTGACGTATGGGTTCATTTTAAGGAGAAAATAGAATTGAGCATTTATTGCACCGTGCATCAACCCAATTTAGATGGCAATGCAAAATGTCTACAATGAATTGGTCCAATCATTACCTACATAACCCATTCCTATTCCGATGAGAAGCTACTTGAGAAAGATAAACTCTAAGCCAGACATAAATCGGTCAGCTCACCTCCAAGAAACTTTTTTCCTATATAGAGACTTTAGGTAAACTTGAAACATATAAATGTACAGATTATTTATATGTGGGCCACACACGTCCAGATTTTATGTATTTTCCTCGTGGTTACACTCATTTAGTGATCGATCAGGGTACTACTAACCCACCCAGGATATAATGACATATCATGTTATCCCCTTTCTTATTAAAGTAGATTTTCAAATGTGGTCCTTGCCACTCATTCCAAATCGTGGGCCGAAAGAAAACTTCTCTGACAAATCCTAATTTACTCCAGACGCACATGACATGAAATGGTGTGGCAATGTATTGGCTTGCCCATCATGACGGGGGATCTTTTCGTGCTACTTTTTCTTTTCGTCACCTTCACCAGCTTTTGATGGGACTTGGGAGTCTTAGTCAGAGTATGGAACTCTCTAGTTATTGTCTCTTTCCTTTCCCTATAATGGTCTATTCCAAACTTTCTTCTCAAGAATTTGTCACCGTCAAGGCAATCAAAAAGTTAGCTAGACTTGTCAATCTACAACCGTAACCGGCCTCCTTCTCCCAACTTTTCTCCAGTTGATGGAACACATCTTGTACCTCTCCTCTAGTCTTTCTTCTCCTCTTTGCAATTAGGAATCCCACGTTTTTGTTGTCGTTTAAAACAGCTTTTCCTCGACTTGACAAACCAGTTGCCTTTTCGATTGACGGCCTGCCTATACATACGCAAATAGCAAAACGACAAACCTAGTATATTTTCGTTCAATGATATGTAAACCGAAACGGTAGGAAATCAACGGTCATTGATCGTTTTTTAAAAATCAAATCAGTGGCAATGGTATTTGCAGTAACGCAACATTTATATTGCCCACCCGTGCTGTACAGTTCTGTACATGCCATATCCAGTTGTTCATGTAAACTCCTCCCACTTCACTTCAATGGAATAGTCAAGAATGAAACTCTTTTTGTTTGAACCACAAACGAATTATCGTTTAAAACCACCACAACCTGTCAATCTGCTTGTCAAAAAAAGGTTGACCCTTACTAAGCGGACATTTATGATAGTTTTGATAGCCATGTCTCAATAAGTAAATAAGGAAACGTATACGAGAAAAGGTATGTCAAGAGATATAAGCCCCACCTTGCAATGTATTGAATACTCTCTCATTTGAGCTAAATGTATTAAGGAGATCAACAGCTATACTCCAAAAACAGCCAGTTGGTAGTTCGACTACTTACACCCAATTTATAAAAAATGGCCAGTTAATAAATATTTTTCCATATGAATGTTTTTATTTATGCCTTCAACTAAGCTAAGCTGAAAGAAAACTGTCAAAAAAGCATCAAAGAAAGGTGTGCGTGCGTGCATTGCATTGACATAAAGAACTACTTTGAGGAGATCATACATTTATTCGTATCCCAGACATTTTATTTTCTTACTCAGTTCTTCATTCCTTCCCCTTTTCATCCAGCTTATTGTTAGCTTGAGGGGCTTTTCCGTCAATGGAATGGAATGGGTATAACCGAAAAGTATAAAATATTTAGACAAGTTGGGCGAATTGGAAAGAAAGCTTTCCTTATTCAATTGTATTGGAAGTAAAGAAACAAATTTAGCGCTTAAGATTTCATATTGTTAGAAAGTGCTACGCGACAAATTGTCATGAACAATCCTGAATAGTCTTTTCCAGAAATCCATTTTTTACAAAATACAAAGTAGGTGTTAGTGTTAGAGTGTAAGCCCCTAGACATTAGTAATAGTAATATAAATAGGGCGTCGTTTCACTATGTCGAGTCCAAATGATTGACGTGAATAAATGTTAAATCTAATCTAATGTAGGCTTATTTAGTAGTCCTCATCTGGACCAGGGGAATCGGAATGTTTCGTAGGTAGGTAGAAAGATGCTATTATTTTTTCAAACTTGTTTCTGCTTGACTGATGTGAAAAGATGGCGGAAAAAATTGGCCAGTCTCCCTTCATTTTTATCAAACTCAACCAACTGAATGTACCTCTATGAAGAATGGACCTTGGCTTATCTATTTTTCTTCTCTTTTGACTTCTTATACTCATATTCATCTCAAATCTGTTACTGCGCCTAGGAAGGGGCATCTTGTACATGACGTGAATTCAACTGCATATATGTCCCATTTCCATGTAAATATAGATATTTAGCGGACAATCAGTATAGCAGGTTCTCGGGAGACACGAGTTCCCTGTTGCAAACGCAGCTTTAATGAGCTCAGTTTATAGGATTCCTCTCCTCTCTGGGGAAAGGCCGTCCGTTCAAAAAACGTTTCACAGATTTGGATGAAACTTCGTACAAATACGTAATCGGGGGCAAGAAACACAACCCACATATTAGAATTTCAAAATTTGCATAAACAGCTGATTTATCAGCTTTAACGATTTATTTTGCTACAAGAACGGGGAACAGGATCTCTTCATTTTGTGAGGGACAAAGAAGAACCTTTTCAGAAGATGTTAACATGTTGTCGTAAATTGGATTCCAGGATTAATAGCTTTTAATTTCAGGTACCTAGTTCATCTCTCGTTCGAATGCATACTGATCATAGCTGCCTAAACGCAATAACGCGATAGGTAAATCGAAATCTTTTTACTTTCGGACCTTATGAGATAAAGACGTGGAGTGCTTCTTTCTCTGAGCTTAGCGTCCCTTCCATCAAGACCTTGAAAAATATTTAAATGTCTAAAATCCTTATTCGCAATCCGTCTTCATACCAGCAGCAACAAAAGTGGGATGACCAAGACAAATTATGCCAGTCCACTTGAATGGCTCAAATCTTTTCAAACCCCACATTATTCATGGGACTGCGGGGAGTAGATTGCTTTATTCGAGGAGCACAAAACTGACTGAGGAATGAGCCATTTTTAGTGGCTAAATCACATATCGCGTGAATGAGTGAGCTAACCCCATGTCTCCAATTATGGCCAACAATAAAAGGGAACATTAAATCGTCTATACAAGGATGTTTCCGTTCACACTCTCTTCCTTTTTCTAATCCACCATGAACGAGTCAGTGGTTTGGGAAGGAGGCGGGAAGACTCATGTAGCTGGTAATGAATCTTTACTTCACTTGTCATCACTACATCAGTATTCCTACAAAATTACATTAAATATTTGCATATGCTATATCCTGTCATCCACTGATTATGTAGTTCTTAATATGATTTGATTTGATTTGATTTGACTTTATTCGTGTTAACTGTATCAATCATAATCATATGGTATCTGTATTGTAATGCATAATGCATAATGCAATTGCAACCAGCAAACCGACTCCTAGAAACTAGAGTAGGCATCCAATCTAGACATTCAGCCTTTCCTATTGCATGGAATGTGAAGTTTACCAATAGCACTGGAGTAAAGTGAACAATATTTTTTTAATTACTGAACATATCGTAACTCGCTGCGCATGGGAATGCGATTTGTGCATGATGTTGTCATGACAACCCATTCTACTATGCAGAAGGAATCATTATGATATATCCTGTATATACAACAAGGTAATGAATGACGCAGCGGTTTCTACTACTAATGGTATGACGGTATGAAATGAGTAGAATAATTTGGTTAATTTGCCAAACACTCGTGATTAATGAATCATAAAAGCTGTACTATTAAATGAGTCAAGGAAGAGTAAGAAAGCTATTAGAAAGTTTTCATGATATAAGTTTGTGGATGTAGCGTTTTAGTTAGGAGCCCAACTTTTATAGAAATGCTCTTCTCTGAACGACGGATCTACTTAGCATCACATAACAGTTAAGCGAAATTAAAGGAGAGACTCAGGAGAAAGCATGAATAGTGCCTCAATCCCACATTCTGAGCTGTTGCACACTCAAACAGATCACATTGAAAACTGGAGAGCTGGCCTCTGCCGGCCTTTTTTTCATTTGGAGGGGAGTTCCCTCCTGCTTTCAAGCCTGTAAGGCTTGCTGGCACAAGTAAGCTAAAGCTAGTGAGAGAACAAAGAGACTTTCTCAACTTACTCCACCGAAAGCTGTGAACGGAACCCACCGACACCTTCCCGTGCAGCTGTTACCAAGAAGCCATATTATCATATTTAGCAGCCAAGGCAAATACTGCAGTGAGCAGTATATCTTGACTGTCTAGAAAAAGTTGCGAAAATCTTCTTCTGGATGTCAGGCATGTTTTGGCAGAGGGGCGAGGTCCAACTTGGTACAATAAAAATATAATTTAACTTTCATTTGCAAATCCCTGTTATTAGGCTGATTTTGCAAAACAGACGAGAACACAATTGCGGTAGAGGGGAAACCAATGAAAGCTTTTGCCACTGGGACGAGGAACTGGAGATTTCGCATTGCGACAAACCATCTCCCGATTCCAAAAATATGTGACATAAAAGGACGAGACAAAAAAATATGGGTGAAAACAAGTACCTTTTATGAAGCATTCCAGGCTCCACAAAGCATACGCATGTTATCATTTCATTCGTGCGAAGCAGTTCCCCTTCTTAAACAAACAATCTGAAGATCAACTTTTAGGTTTTCTTTTTTTAAAGCTTTCCCTTGCAAATTGATGATCCATGCTGTCGTTTGATGTAAAGGGGTCTAAAATTTGCCAAACATGTCTGTGTCAATGAGTGAGAAAACAATTTTCATTATACATTCGAGCTTAAAAAGTCAGAAGAGGAATGACGCTTTCTGAGACTGATAATCAATGGCATGGTTATATTTGGAGGGATGGAAACGAAACTTTTGTCGTTGATCTCCTTCCACAGCGCATTTATCAAACTAAAGATGAGATTGTAATGTTTACATATTTTCTTAAATTCCAAGTGGTCTACTGACTACTCTTTTTACTGTCCCTTAAATCCTTCCCTGTTTACTTAAGATGGCTATTTGGGAAAAGAAAGAAGGAGAATTTCAAAGATGAGCACGTAGTAGAGCGTCATGGTTGAAATTTTAGCCTACTCCAGTCTCCATTACCCAGACTTTCTCCAGTTTTTTTTGCGCTCCCCACCATATCCTTTATTGTCTGGTTGCATCCTCAATATAAAGAGTGTTGTGGCAGAGCTCAACATTTTCCTCAGAAAGGGAGGGATGCCGGTGAAAGTGAAGAGATCATTCCAGGAAGATGTGTACAGAAGGCATTCTCCCGTTAACTTTTATCGCTTCCTATATAAGTGGGATAATAGAATAGAATAGTGGGACAAGGGTGGACCTGCTGGGGAAGGAAAATTATCACATTACCCGTTCCAAAAACGCCGAATGTAAATATCCAGCATTATGTTTGAATAGGAGAGGAAAGCTCTAAAAAGAGGGGACTCTTTTTAGTCTTTTCAATTCTGGAGGAAATAAAAGGAGCGAAATTGTTGCTACGCTTTTGTAATTGAAATCAGTGCCGCCAAGGAGTGGGAAGGAGGGAAATGGAGTTTGAAAAAAGTATCATTATCAATACGATAACCATCCCAAGCAAACAAAAAATTCGATCAATGTTGAACAGAGCTCAAGATTACCATAGAGTATCCCTAAAGTAGGGAAAAGTGAGAAGGAGATCAATTGGAAAAGGGCAATTTACACATGCCACATGCCACACCAGACCAGAACCAGACCGGCAATTAATGAAGATGTCAGTTTGCATTATTATTTCTTTCTCCGATGCTTTCACCACAGTTTGGAAAAAATGGAACCTTTGTTGGAACCTCTCCATTTTCTATTTGTCCTCAGAAATAAAAAGCTCGTTTCCCCCTTTTATGGGGAACAATATTAACCTGAAACTCTTTGTGTAGCGGAAAGGCCGATTAAAGTATAAAATAAATCTCTCAATCATGCAAATCAATATGAAATGGTGTAAGAATTGAAGGCTTATGGATCCTGCATAGAATTAAGGCTATTATATCGGACTGTTATTCATGACAGCTCTTCCTACATTCAAATCCACTATTTTTATGTGTGGGTGGGTGCAAAGAAAGGCTTTAAAGGAAAATGTGGGAGTAGAAACATGTCAAAACCGGGAGCCGCCTATAACGACACTCAGTCAAAAAATTTAAAATTCCAATTTGCTGAAAAGGTGTACATAAAGTAACAGTTTTTCAATCTTCTACTAAAAGGAAGCACCGAGATAATGATGACATGCTTCACGATATCTTTAAATTTCGTTTTAGATTCTCTGAGGTCATCCGAGATCTCACAAAACATCTTATGTAATGATTTTATTTTTATTCATTGACTGATTTTAAATGTTAGTTTAGATATCTAACCTGTAAGTTTATATTATTATATTTTTTTGAAGAAAATCTTAACAAGTTTTCTTATTCACCTTGTTTTAAGATGCACCAAGTCAAAAAGGGTCGTTATTTTCACCTTTCCAGCAAATTTGACTTTGAAATTTTTTGGTCGAGTGCCGTTTCACCGAGTGTCGTTTTGGACGATGTTCGTCAAAACCCGCTACGCAAATCTGCATTGGAAAGAAATAATTTCTTTTCGGAAATTGCACTGATGGTGAGGATCCCCTTCTCTTCTTTTACTATTAGATTCCCTTCATCAATATTTGATCGAGTGAAAGTGATGGGAATGATGGGATGAATGGGATTGTAGTCATTGTTATACTTTCCCTTCCATTAATGTAATATAGTTGACAGAAGTCCATACAAAATTAAAGATACAACTTGATACTTGTGCCAGTTCCACAAGTCAACTGAAACTATTTTCATTTAATTCTCACTATATCATTTTCCTTTCCTCGATCATGTTCATGTTCACACGAGAACTAATAAATGGGATAAACGTAGTAGTAAGCAAGTTTATATAAAAAAGAAAAGTGGCTCTCCCCAAGGAATGAGGGAGCAATCAGTCTCTACCAAGTCATGTATTCGTGTATTGGCTATACGGCAAGGGAAACATGATGTGAGATGTTTCCTTCCTCTCTCTCTTTTTCTATAAACCGTCGACCTTGTTGTCCCTCTCCATCCCTCTTCTATATCTATCTCGATTAAGGAAACATATCATAACTAGGGCTGCCAGTTTCACATTCAAACTCCTCCAAATCCAAACAAATCGAACCGTAACCGAAAATCAAATTATGCATAACGGATGGGTTTCCGATTGGATTACTGTTAAACTAGTCACATGACTTGTACTCTGTCATAGCCTTCATAACTGAACCGTAACCATGAAAGGGTAAACGAAACGGTTATACTCAGCGAAAACTAAGTAACCCTGGCAGCCCTAGTCGTAACTTTATAACTTTAACTTTATATAAGGAAAGGAAAGCAATAAGAAAGTGGTTGGTTAGCTTGCATGTTTCTGTTGCAGCGTCTATTTTTAGCACCACTCATCTACTTGTGGCTATTGTGGTTGCAGCATCAGAGGAGAAAATAGTGAGAGAGAAAGTTTCTCGCAGACAATCAGGCACCCCACCATCCATCCATTGAACCCGTTCTCTCATGATTTAAGGAGGAAAACAAAAGAGTAACTTTTCCCCCTTCCCATGCCAAATCCAGACTAGACTAGAGGACTGAGAGAATCTGTTGGGGAGCACATGTACTCTCATCTTTTAGCATTATATCAAAGCCGAGCTTTATAGTTACTTTATAGATGCTTGAATCTTTCACTCGACCTTCCCATGAGGTAGGAGAAGGAAGAGAAAGTGTTTTTTTTTTAAATACTCACTTTCTCCTGCTCCCTCCTCCTGCTGCTCACACATCAAGGACAAGTGCACAATTTTTTGTCTTCAGTCCCTTCTTCCACCTTATGCATAACGAATCTCTGGATGTTTCTTTCCGCACTCGCACTTCACCCTCCTTCTCCGCACGAAATGTGGGCTGGATGAGGATCCTCTCTCCCAGCATCAGTTTTGCTTGCCCCTTCTCAAACACCACTTTCTCTCCAGTAACAGGAGAGCAGCTGGCCGGGGAGAGAGAGATGCTGACGATGAGTGAGTAGGGATAATATTATGGTTGGTGAGCTGTGGGATGCATCAGTGTTCAAATGATGATGATCAGATTCTCTCAGCGGCAGAGCCAGCAACACGATTTTCACTCCGGAATGGAGTAACGAATTGATGGTGGATCTTCCCTTTCATAACTCTTAAACTCTTCCCCATCAAATTCGGGCCAAATGGAAGTTTCAAAGGTTTGTGGTGAACTAGGGAGCAAGGCACGTTGTGGCATTTTCTAAAAAAAAATGATTGTGAACCAGTTTAGCAGAAAAAAAATAAAGTGAAAGGAGGAAAATACGTGTGAGATCATCGGTCCTCAGACAGTCGGTCATGGATAAGGTACGTGAATGAGATGAAAAAGTGTGCTGAAATTTTGCAAAATTAAGGGAGAAACTGAAGAGGATTTTCATTGTTTTACAATTTTATTCAATTCACATCCCATCACGGAAGTCTCTGAAAGAGACAGACTAATATTGAGGCATTCCACCTTTCTCCCATTCCATTTAAGGAGCTCTTTTTTTCTGACTGGAGACTCAAGTCAGCCTAAGCTGAAGAGCCTGCTTTGTGGCCGCAGTTAGTATGATGAGGATGATCATGTAGCTTCATTGGGGATTTCTCTTGTAAGAATTGAATTGAACCTTTTTTCTTTCGAGTTTTTCCCGGGATGAATTTCAAGTAAAGTTTGTGTGCTTGCGTGTGTCCATGTGCAGTTTTCTTATTTTTTTTTGTGCAAACAAAGAAATGGGATCCCTCGACTTGTGTTCGTTCCCGTTGAATAAGATGTACTTTTGGGGTTGCTGTCTCTCAAGTAGTCAAGTAGTTTGCAATGAAGAGAGTCGCGTCGCCCTCATTTGAGCTGAGAAAGAAAGTTATTTATATTCTTGCGTATTTTTATCACTTAGGAAAATAAGTGAATTTAGTGATGGAAATAGTAAGTTGTGTAATGAAAGCAACATGTGTCGTCGTCGTCAGTCAGGCTTATCAGTATGGTAAGGACACCTTGATTACAAGTGCATTAGTTTTAAGTAAATCTCATCCAGTGTGTCCAGCAGTCAATAAAAGTTGAAGTGTTGAAATTAGATGGTGGAAATTAACTGTCATTTTGGATGGCTAATTCGCTGAAGTGGAGAATTTAAACGGGATTGTTGAAGGAGGCCATAATTGTCGTTGTTGGATACACACGTATCCTCGCAATAAAGATGACCAGAGTTAGTAATATTTTGGAAAGAGAAAGCTGATAATGATGATGATGTCATGTATGATGCTCCCTCAGCAGAAAGGGAAAATAAGGAAAAAATTAAGCCTAGTAACTTTTGTAAAGGAGAAATTTTTCCTCGAATTTTTAACGAAAGAAAAGTTGATGCTTGAGTGGTTGAGCGAACTGGTCGCCATCAATGAGTTTGGGTAGACAATTATACATTATCTTTTCTAGTGCCCTCTGCCTCCACTAAAAATAAACATAATTTGCTAATCTTCCTCCCCACCATTTTAACTTCCCAATGAGTGAAACGTGAATTGACAAAAGAATTTCTCTCCAACTTTTATCATCCAGTCGCAATGCTTCTCTAAGTACACATTTAGCCCAATTTCATCCCCAAGGATTAACTTCTCGGAGAAGAAGTAAAACACAATAGAAAATTCCAATTCATTCCTTGCCTCTCATTCAGTACTAATTATTTTGGTGAGAGGGAGGAAGGAGGAAATTCCAGCCCAAGAGAAAAATCTTGATGCAGTTGAGTCCTCCTCATTGTCTTCCACTAAACTCCAAGTGGGTATGCTCCATTGCTCATTGCAAACAAAGGAATCCTATGACCTATGAGACCTTCAACTCGGCTTTTGAATGAAGCCAGCGAAGAAAACGGGCCACTGAATATGTCTTCAATAGTGAAAATCGGTTTTTAAGTGAATCTCTTCCCATTTTCTCCAAATGGAATTCCAGCCTCTGCAGTTGCCATCCTCCCCAATTTTACTTTCTGGTATGAATGGGGAAAAGTATAGTATTTGGAGTGGCTCCTTGTAAATTACTTGTACTTCCACGAGAAGATGTTAAGGATCAGCACAACTTTAAGGAGAACTTTAAATCCACTTATAATTTCCTCTCTGTTTTGGAGCTCCCAATTTAGGAAGGGAATGTTGACGCCTCCTATTTCCACATCCTTTCCCCTCGTCGGGCATGCAAAATTAACCCAATTGTTCCATTTCCGGCTAATGTGCAGTTCTAATTTTAGTCTAGTGATTGGCCCCTCATCATTATACTTAGCTCTTTGCGCTTCCAATTAATCTGTTCAGTAGAAATTTTTTCTTCTATGAACAATTATAATAGGATTACAACTAGAAGGAGCCACAATTTAGATGTGATATAGAACAGCATCAAGTATGCATTACTTTCTTTATATTCTTAATTGCGCCAGTTTACTGCTTTTAGTTATCTTTTGAAATTCCGTCATCATCTCAAATGTGTCTCGACGTCGTTAAGTCTCCGTGTTTTTTTTATAGAAATCATTATCTCAACTCTTCAAGCGTCAATAGTTTTTCGACAAGACAACAAAAACTCGCCATATCATGTAAATTTTTGCAACATGGCTATTTCTCAATAACAACGTGATGCTTCCTTGGATCCTTCACGGCCACAACAAGTGTAACGAAAAAAAATCAGTTTTTATTACTAAATGTTTTCGTATGGTTAACTGGGAAACAGATCAATTGCGGATCCTCCCTTTAACAATTTCTTTTGATATTTTTTACTGACTTTTTTATACTAATACAATGCTCATCTAATAGGCCTTAAACTCGTTCTTTGGTACCGCTCTAAAGAAATAACAACAGAACTTCACCGTTTCTTACAATTTTCCTAATTAACCAGCTTTGTTCTTCTAAAAAATAGCACGGAAGGAATTATTAAAAAAAACAAGCAAATATAACAAAAAAAAAACACATTTTTTTGCCGGATCCATCCAACCACCCTGGAGAAAAAATGTAATCCTTAAATATTATGTGAGCTGATAACTCCTACGTGGGTGGCATACTGAACTCCAGTAAGTTACATTTCTCTAACAAACTTATTAACATTTATCATATTGGCTGCCTCAACTAGTCTAGAATAGTTTGAAGTATGAGCTAATAAGCGTAGAAATTGCATTTTTCCAGACATTTCAATTGATTAATTTCATTCGGGAGATCTTAATTAAAATGCTAAAAGCAACCGTATCCCTACTAATGTGGTTATATAAATATAAATCCTCCTTCATTATTATTCAGCGAGTCATAAAATTGGGGAGTGGAAGTCTGAAAGTGGACAGGATTTCCCAATCAGTTACTCCCGACAATGGGTGAAAGGAGGTAAAATGGGAGGAATGGATGAAGAGGGAAGGAGCTCTTCCTGTATGCTTCCCTCAAGTATTAATTTTGCACTTTCTTCTGCAAATTTATCCTTTCCCCTGCATCCTGCTTCAGACATAAGTAGCTATCTTCCCATTTCCCCTTTGTCATTTCAGCATAATTCCGTTTCTTGCCAAATCCCTTTTCTTTCGCAATTGGAAACAAATATTTGAAGCTGTCCGCATCCTAAATATGGGGAATGGGGGAACCTACTAAAAAATGATCAACTATGGACTCAAGTTTTTAATATCAGTTATATCTAGTCGATTTTCCAGCAAGTGGGCTAAGTTCTGCAAGATTATATGAGTATTAAAGAGGGGATAGGAGAAAAATATGCATGGCATGTACAGAACAGGCCGCTTTCACTTTATACCTTTTGCGAGGAGTCTTCTACTTTTCTTTCCCCGTTGTGTCATGTAGGGGAAATATGTCATGTCACGTCGTCATGTTCAGACTGACTGCTTTTTGAAAAGCAAAGTCGAGTAAGGAGATGTTCTAACAACTTTCCTTTTTTTCACAAAGGATCCAAACATGAGAGGGAGTGAGCAAAGAGAAAGTGGTTACCAAATATGTGCTCCCACTTTTTTCCCATGATAACTTCTTATTCACCCTTTTCCATCCTCGACTCAGCTCCGCAGCTTACATGTAGCCTTTTTAGTAGTATTTCATTGAGCTCAAGCTGAGCTTAATATTTCAGATGGATACGTATTTAGAAAAGTTAAATAGATGAAAGGGAAAGCAGATGGGGAACTTTCCTCCATCTCTTTTTGCATAGCTTGATAGATGCAAATAATATCCCATTTGCCTAGAAAGTGAAAAGATAAAAGGACAGAATCATGATTTTTTTCGCTTTCCTTTCTACCCAGATGTTTGACATACACTTCGCAACCATTCACACACAAACACCCTTGCACACTTGCAATAAGTTTTATATTTTGTTATCATTATCATCATTTTAAGTATTTTTTGAGAAGGAACAAAGGATAATCATTTCTCTCCATGCAATATATCCACAAAATTAGGATACTTTTTGCAATTTCGCATTCTCTCATAGCTAATCCAAGAGTATAGATACCATACGCATAGTTCTTTTGTCCGAGCTCGGACTCCAAGTGAAGGCCCATATACAAATACAGATTGGCACTGAACTCGCTTCGCCAGGGCGGTTTCCACTTTTTATTATTGTCCTCTCAACCCAACACGTTTTGGTGGATAGTGATGACGATGACGGTGAGTTTGTACTTGCTGTTGAGGCCGGAGCCATTTAGGGTATAAACAAGTTTGTATCATAAAAAGTCTCCACCTTTTTTATTCTGATCCTAAACACTCAAATTTTCCTGGATGCTTTCCTGACTCCTGACTGACTGACTTCCTGGGGACTCCCATGTCAATTCAAGTTCTCATATTGGTAGGAATTAAAGAATAGTGTAGGGCTTCAAAAGCAAAATCCCTCAGAATTCCATTTTCCCCTGCATCATCAGCTTGCTTTTGTCAAAGGAAGGTGGTCATGTTGGCACTGGGAAATGTCATTTTGTGAGGACGATGGTGATGGATAATGTTAATGTTGATGAAAGGCTGGCTAGGAAACTGTTGGGAGAATCGACGGTTCGTAATTTTACATTGTCAGGTCGATGTTCACTCACAGCGTTTCTAGTTTAATAAGCAATTAATGGGTAAACTATTGTTGGGAAAGTAGCAAGTAGGGCTGATAGTGTATGGAGATTGGGAGTGCAAATAGTGGAAAAAGCACTTAATTTATCTACTTTATGAGAATTGTGAAAACTCAATTTCTCTAGACATGCTGAATATATTCGAGTGGGATTTGTGCCAGCGTCCACATCAACATCAGCCATCACCGCATCCTGGCTGGGACCAATCATCATTTCTCGTTAAGGTGGATTCAGCAGAGGAGAAATGTACGCACAGCAGTTGTCAAAATCAGGAACGAAAAGTTGGAAGAGATTTGGAGAGGAAAGCAGCTCTGTACTCTCATTCCAGATGAAGGGAATTTATACATAATGCTGCTTATTTTCGGTATTTTCGGTATTTTCCCAGTCGACACTAATTCGGAAGATGATGCTTTCGTTTTAGTTATTAGTATTCCCTTATTTTACTAGTCCTCTTCCGATTTCGCAAAGCTTTAAATTGTCATCGTCATCAAATTAGCAGAAATAAATTTTCAGGGGAAACATTCTCTCAATACTAAAATGTTAGCCGCGGGTAAGATCAAGTGGGATGAATTGACTCGTTAGAAGGATGGAGGATGTCGACGATGAAGTTCCTGGCCATCTTGAGTGGATAGCCAGCAATGCATGGTCTCAATTCCACAGAAAGCCTCATGTTCTCCACTTCTCCATTATAACGTCTATTTAATTAATACATGGAATTAATTTGTAAATGGAATTGCTCAAGTAGTTGAAGACCTCCTCATATTTCTATTGTGTACCTATCCTTCCCCACACTATTTTCTTTGCACTTAGAGAACTCCCATCGTGCCTCGTCATAAGAACGAGATTCTCGTTATTCTAATGGGAAAATATATTGGGCTTGCTAGTCAGGTTGTCCATGGACCGGTGTCATGGCGACAAGCTGCTCGCAACATGTAGATAATACTCAGGAATAGGAAATGTTCAGAGTTATTTGTTGTATTTCTTAGAAAAGTGTGGAAAGAGGTGATGACTATGACCTACATGCTAATTCTTCTAGAATGTGTAGCTAGCCATAAATATTTAATCACACGACTACGGTATTTGCATGAGTAATTAAATTAAAATTTGGATGAGTTGGCTGAAAATTCATTAACTAATTCAAAGATCACTGAGAAAAGGAAACAAGTGGGAATGTGACGATCAACCAGCTCGTTCTTCTGCATTCATGTTATTATATGAAATAAATTCTGTTTAAAATTGAAGGAACGCAGCTGCGCTCCGTTTCCTTCACCGTGGATTTACCCCAACCTACCCTCCTACCTACCCTATGCAAATTTACCATTTCTAGTATGTGGGTTGTGATCCCCGTCCTCGATTACATATGCGTACTAAGTTTCATCCGAATCGGTGAAACTTTTTTCGGACGGACGCACGGACGGACATTTTCCCAGAGAGGAGAGGAATCCTTAATAAAGTAGCTCAATAAAGCCTCGTTAATAAATAGTCCTGAGCAGAACATTATATAACGCCCGTTTCCTTTTTTCCCCAAAGGTCATATCCAATTTGGAAACCATTCTACTTGCGTTTGCAAAGAGGTAGAAGTTGCTGCCGTATCATTCATCTCTAACTTCAATCTTATAAAGCTATAGGAAGGGGGCTTCATGATAATGAGGTTTAAAAATATGTGATATGAATAGAGCTCCGTTAGTAACTTTTGTGATAATGCAATGGTCTGCACTAGATTGTCAGCAAAAATCTATCCCAAATGGTATGAACCCTTTTTGTACTGATATTTATTCATGACTTTCACTTCCCAGTGGTCTTGCCGTTGATGACGATGAGGAGAGATGAGATACTCATCATATGATAATGATAATATTACTGCAGTTGGATTTCCTTTCCAACATTTACTCTAGCTTGTAATCACCCCAACCCATTATCATCATCACACCCTTTCTCCCAAACATGTTAACTTTTCCCTAGCCTACTTCCTACCAGCTCCCCTTTCTCTTTCTCCTACTTTGACACGATCATCTTTTGACTAGGTCACATTGCATGCATGACTGCAGGTATTATTCTACACATTCTTCATTTTCTTAAGTGAGAATCAAAGGGCTTCATCACTTTATACAGCCATCTTACACGAGAAAATGACGAGACGAGTTGGGAAATGCTTCCCGAATACTCCCTTTTGATATTAAGATGATGATGATATGGACGAGGGTGAATGCCAATTCACAAACTTTTATATCATATCATAATCCGAATGTGTTTTTTTCTATCATCCTCGCCAATTTATATTTTAGAGGGATATTGGCTGCATCTGGCTGGCACTCAATCCAAGTTCGATTAGTCCACTGTAGAAAAAATTGATTCTCTTTTTTCACCAGCAAATTCGGATTGTTCAAGAGTCTTCAGCGGAGTTGATTCCTGCTCAGTTCAGCTGTGAAGGAAACTATTAGATTCAGAAAAGTTTTTGAATGGCTGTGTATCCGTAAAATGTAATATGAGCAAGCTTTTTTAGTTTGACAGTGCCGACATACGGCGCGTTCATGTGTTTAAGAGGCTTCTCCCGATTTTAGGACGTCTTTCTGAAGAAAGCAGTTAACTTTTCTCACGCTTCCTATTTCATTCAGATATTCGAGGAGAAAATGGATTACTGATCTTTAATACGTTTCCATATGAGTGGATGGGATTGGATGTCTCCACTTGGAACTGGAACTGTTTTAGTTTTAGAGGGGGATAGCATTGAGAGGATCTGGTGTGAAAAGAAAAATTGGGATCAAAGTTGATGAAAGTTGTAAAAAGGAGCCAGCCGCAGCTGTTGTTGGCCTGAAAAGGAGAATAGAATTGACACTGCTTAAAACAAAGGGAATTTTCCAATTTTATTTTTGATATCATATTAAATATTTATTATTACTATACGTAGTGGGTCACATCGCCAAGTCTACATAACATAGATTGGTTGTTGAGCTCGCAAAATCCTGAGTAGGGCAGAAGTGGGGAGATGTTTTTTTTACAGATGAGTTTGCTGCAAACATGCTTTTAATTATAAAGCTTAGGAATAAGCTTGGAATAAAAAATTAAGATGGATTGAGATTTAAATGAATCTGAGAGGACTTGATTGAATGGTTTGACAACTTACTACATATTGCCTGAAGGAGTTTCTCATAAAATGGCAAAAAAAGAAATGAAGACAAGGAACTAAAGTAGCTATTCCCATTTCTCTCTCGAAACTTCAGCTAAACATCTGCTTTAAATGCATTACTGGAGTTGAAGTTTGTTCTCTCTCCATCCTGCTTTGTAAGCTAATTCCTATCACACCAAATTATCCATGTTATCCAACAAGACAGACGTGATGAACATTGAACATCATGAATGAAATCTGCCAAATTCTTGTCGTCCCCATACATGGGCCTAGATATCCTGTCCGTGAAGTTTCTTTGTTACAGAAGCATGCATGAGTTCAGTTACAAACTTCATTTTTAATGCAAATTCTTAATATAGTTATAGTTGATAAAATCTTAGAAAGTTGCCTAATCATTTCATCATCCTACCCCCTTTCGAGTACATTTTTAAACTCAAGGGAAAGTTGACGGAAACAAGGAGGAAGGAACACTTCCCAATTATCTTCTACTTATCATCATGTCATCATCTTTGTCCACTTAGCCTCAGCTATCTTCAACTTTTTTTCCCTACTCGTCACCTATTCCATGCTTAGGGAAACTGGAATGTGCTAAAAGGAATTTGGAAAAATCTGATAACGAAGCATGGGCAAGCATACAAAATTGCCAAATAACATATGAATAATAGAACAGCACTCTATACCTGGCCTCATAATTTCACATTCTTACAATAAGGGGAAACATTAAATGGCAGGTGGGAAATTGAAAGTTGAGGAAAGATGATGGAGAAAGCCTGGATCTTCCTCATCAATGCATTCATGACTCATGAGAATTATTTTAAAAATGGAGTGGATCAACTGGCCGACTTCCCTTTTCCCTCCTGTGAACTCTCACATTTATTCCCCATGTCCATCATTTATTACATGGATCCTGTTTTCATAAAAAATTAAAGGAAGCAGCATCTTTACATTTAAGTGAAGCAATTAAGCTGCCTTTAAATAATAAAATGAGGTAACAAGATATTTTGTTTTTTTTAGGGTTATCTATGGCAGGTATCGTGCCATATCCTGCCGTCAGTAATTATTAATTATGCAATATTATGCAGAGGGATATGTATGCTCCAATAAACATTTCCATTTTGTTTACAAAAATCCTTTATCTAGTTCATTGAGACTCGGCGAAATTCAAGGTGTATTGATGGTGGTGGGCCAAATTCTGTCAACTGTATCTTTGACTCTCTGTAGGAAAATGAGTTGGCGCTGGCTTGTATGGGAAGGGGAAGCTTTCATCACATGTTGTTAGGAACTCGGGCTTCGCCCAGTCAAATTTCTAACACGACCATTCTTGTTGATTAGTAATGGTCATTTATCTCCTTTCGTGAGCTGAAACATTTTAAAAGAAATGATATGAAAGAGAAAGACTATGAGTTCACGTGCTCACATATTTACTCGTAAATATGTTTGGTGAGGAAAGTGTGCGGAATGACTAGACTCCTCTTGGGAAAGCGGCATTCTGCCAAAGGTAAAGAAGAAAAGAGGGGCAAATCATAGCCAGACTCAGATGGAGTTGAGTCATTCTCTTTGAAGCAAATGGCTAAGTATATCTAGTTAGGGATCTACACTCTCCTCTTAAGAAGAGAACGCAACGGCTCCTCCTCTTGGCTTCTGCTTTACGTCTTTCATCCTCTCTAAACAATCTTGGCTAACTTGATGGACCTTTTAAATCAGTTTAACGTTTTCCTACTCCACATCTTTACTCTGAGACAGACCGACATAATTTGGCAACCTCTGCCTCTTCCTGTTTAGTTCATAAATAGTACTAAAACAACTAGATAGATCAACTTTATTAGCACTGTGCTGATAGGTAGCAATTTCTAACAAATTGCTTCCCAAACAAAAGTATAATAATTAAAATTATTTTTTCCTAACAGTAATCCATTTAGATTTGTCATCTTTAAGTCTGCCTAGTTATATCTCGCAAATGGTGACACCTAAATATTAGCCATCCCTACACAGCAAAATGTGTGGCACCAAATCAAGCCACTATATAATTCTCCCACAGCTTGCACTAAAACCCAAATTCTTTATAATGTCGCTTGCTCCCCCTTCAACTTACCTACCTTTTCCAAAAAAAAATGACTGTTCTTTACATTTTCCGCCTTCTTTGTTTGGAAAATGTCTACCCTTTTTCATATGGCTAGAGACAAGTATTCAGACCTGGATTATACTCTCGTTATAGCACAAAAGCATGTAAAAGCTACAGTTTTATTGTATTTTCTGTATTCCCTTCTCAGTTAACCAAGAGGTTTCCAAAGAGTTCCCTTCTCCATCCTACTTTATATATGGTGGAAAGTTTTTAAAAGAAAAGAAATCATTTATGCATATACTAGTACAGCTATGTACATGCTGTGTGTTTACTAAGGTCGCTCTCCTCCACCCCACAAATATTTTAATTCATGCTAAAGGGGACAATTTCCTGAATGATGTTTGGAGTGGGGGAGTCGTGTCACCTCGTGTCCTTTTGAATAACATTATGCCTTCCCGTCTTGCTCAGCCTGTCAATGGTTTCCTTGTCTATTCTCCAATCACTCTTCATACCACTGCTGGGCAGTCCCTCTAATTTCCTTCCTCTCCTTCAATTAGGCAACAACAAGGTAAATACACACTTCCCCACTTTAACCAATATTTATATAAGTAAGCAAGTATAGTAACGCTGTTGGAAGACATAGTCGAGACACAACTATAATCGAAAGAAGTCTAGATTATGGAAACTTTAGTCAGATGACGAGAAAATGCTCCAAGTGAGCCATGCCATATTATATTAGTGGAATATGCTCTGCATGTCATCATCATATGCCAAGCTCCAAACTTTGTATCCACTTGAGTTGAGCATTTCCCTTAAGCTCTGCTCAATACTTCTTTAAAGCTGCTCACTTCCTTAACTTGTTCCAAAAGAAGGAAAAAAAGTTGGGTTCCGTTTTCCACGTAACAACGCCAACCGCTTTACTAGCTGGTGGCTTGCTGGTTCTCATTGAAAGGCAAGCTGAACGACTAAATGGAGTTGATTTTGGTTTAGTTCGAGTAGGTAGTACATCCAAGTCATAACCCATTTCCACACACATATTCCCATGCGTAAGCCTCCAACTGTTTTGCATGGGAATGGGGATAAGTAATATATGGAGTGTTTCTTTCCCTTTTTTATTTCCATTTCACCGCTTCACTCACAACTCACCTATTTTGTCTTCTCAACTTTACACATGCTACATGGACAATATCGCTTGTTCCTTCTGATGTCTGATAGTCAGAGCAAAATTCCCCTTTTCACAAAACTACATGAATCTTTTTGTTATAAGTTGAGCCATATGCTTGTATTTCTATTACCATTTGTTCGGCATGTCGCTGCTACAATACTAATAGTCATATCAAGGTATGAACTGAAGAATCTCAACAAAATAGTGCATCACCATTTTCACGATGCTCCTTTCTAAAAACAATAAAAACCGAAACTTTACATCTCTCTCCTGAAACCCTACGTGCATATTGCTAACTGGATAGGAAAAAAATCGAGGAAAAAAATCGAGGAAAAAAATAAATGTTCCGACTTTTTCAGCTCAGCTCACAGTTCAGAACAGTTGCCCATGTCAAATTCCAGTAAATAAATTATATTAAAAATATGGAGGGAAAGAGGGCAGGTTTATCTTCCACCGATGGAGTTCTCCTGGAGTGAGAGGATTGCCTCACTCAAGAAAAAACCAGGATAGGAGATACCCCACTAGTACATGGAAAACATAACCTATATCAGCATTTTTATTTAGCTCCCTTTCTCGCAAACCATGTACCATGTTCTGCAATGGGGAAAATAAGGAAGAAATAAATCGTTAAAATTGAAGGAACGCAGCTCCGCCGCGTTCTTTCACCGGTTTTTTCAGAGTCCATTTAATTTGACAACATTATAAAATTATACAATCAAATATAAATTATAAAATTATATAATTGAATATAAATTATAAAATTATATAATTAGCTATTTCTGATATGTGGGTTGTCTTCCCCTTCCTAGGTTACATCTATATACTGAGTTTCATCCAAATCGGTGATAATCAGATATCAGCTGATTTAAGTCAGCTGTAACTCAGCTGTTTATGCATATTTTGAAATGCTTCAATTTGACATTTTGCTCCTTTTCCCGATTACATAAGTGTACTAAGTTTCATCCAAATCGGAGAAACTTTTTTTGCCTCGGACGAACGGACGGACGGACGGACGCACGGACATTCTCCCAGAGAGTAGAGGGATCCTATTACGCAGCTTTATTGAGCTGCGTAATAAACATGTATAGCAATCGGCTATCTCCACTTTACCCAATATTTTCCATCCATATATGAACCTAATAATAATCAACCATCAACGCGTTCTTTTATTTTTCCCTTTGCAATCGGCTGACGATATGAACCCACCGCTTTTTTTCCAGTGTGAAGTGAGGAGGAAAAGAAATTTGTTTGGGGGAATGAAAACGGCAACAAGCGCAAATAACGAGAAAGTAATGTTTTGCAGAGGAGGAGTAAATAGGGAACGGTAGTAAAGAACTCTGGTCATATCATGTAATTCCTACATGCCAGCCATAAGCTTGCTTAACTTGATCAGGTCTGCCGAAACAGGAGAAACATTAATGCCTGAATGTAAATGAGGGAGTGAGCGAGTGAATGAAGGTTTGGAGGTTTGGAGGTATGTCTTTCGGAACCAGAGGTAAAGGAGAGGAAGAGTGGGTTCGGGATGGAAATATCGTGAAAAGGGTTATTTTCTCCATTTTCCCCCTCTCAATGCTAATGGGATTTGAGTTGTTGAGTGTGACTCAACTATAAGTAATGATCCTGTGTAAGTAGTATGCGGGGATATTATCCATTGTAAATTCATACACAATATACGCACTTATCTTTCCCCTGTTTCCCTCCATATACATATCTACTCCATAATGATATCATCACCGTCATCCTCATCACCACCATCTTCATGCTAATGCTTATCCCGATGCTTGCATGTTACCTTTTTTCTCCCCCTATTCATGCTCTATTATCAACTCGGTGAATGACTATGGGCATTCTGTCATTTATTGCTGTTAGTCAGTCAGTCAGCTCATCAAAGCGAGGAGAATAGCGGTTCTCTCGTGGAAACCCATTTTCTGAAACTCAATGGGAAGAGGCGAGCTTGAGAGGGAGGCGCAAGAAGCGGCAGTATTAGTCCAGGGGAGAAAAAAATTGTAGAAAGTGTATTGTAGTTGGACATCCAGGCTGACATCAGATTGGTGATTTGACTACGGAAATGAAAAGTTCCCAAAAATATATACGTGTCACAAGTCATTCATCCTGGGTCACTGGAAGCGCATGAAAATATGGAGTGAATTTGTGCACTGGAATGGATGTAACGAACATGTGACACCATTTCTCATACTCATTTTATTCACTCTCGTTTCATTGAACAAGTGATGTTGATCCTGGGAAGAAGAAAGTTCCTTTGTTATCCTATGTCCCTAATCAATTGTCTTTTTCGGTGGTTCCCCTTCTAATTACTGAATTGGGATTGGGATTGGGAGTAAAGGAAAAGGGAAAGTTCTTCTTAGTCGTTATCGGCAAGGTAAATCAGGAAAAATAGCCATACACGCGTTGTGGGGCCACAGTGAAAGTGCAGAGGAGATAGAAATGGAGTGAACCGTAATAAAAAAAAACTTCGGAATTCTACCTGATCCATCACCTTATCTACTTAATAATTACAATATAAAAGAGTGAGAAACCGAAGAAGAATAAGAGGGGATGATAAGGTTCCCTATACCCATCCCACCTTCTTCTTTTCACCATTTATTGCAATACCCCTCCCCACTATCTATCCCAATCATCATGATCAAGTTGATCAGGGAAAGTGAGGGGGGAATGAGTGGGAAGCTCTGAGGAAAATGAGCAATTTTGTGGGTTAGGTGGAGATGAATCCCTATTGTTATTTTTCAGCATGAGTGGGCAGGAAAAAGAAAGCTGCGTTTGCTCCATTCTTGACCAGCACCACCATCATCATCGCCACCATCATAAATATATTAGTTCACTTGGTTCCGGCAACCACGTCTGGAAGAGGATCAAGCCCCAATCTGATGCCGAATGGTGAGCGTCCTCCCAGTCCAACCAGGCAAATCAGTGCTGGGCTAACGAAATACTGGGGGAAAAGGAGGAAAGTTTAAGAAGAAACCCTCAGAAACTGAGAGTATTCGTGTTGACGGAATATAAATAAATAGTTTTCTTTCTGATCCTCTTGCCATACCATAACATTATCAACATCATCGCCACCGCCACAACATTTCGATATAGATTTGCCTGTGCATTCATTTTCCTTTATTCCAACTTGCAACATATTTTATAGAGTTGGTTGGTTGGTGGTAAGTGAGCAAGTGAGTGAGTGAGTGAGTGAGCGAGTGGAGGAGGCAGTCCAGTGGCACTGTGAGGCACTGGCACTGGCACGAGGAAACAAATTGAATGCGGCAGAAGAAATGCGGAATCTTGGTCATTTCTCTTTTCACTCTCTGTCGCTTCGTCTCCAGTGTCCATCTCTCCCACTCCCGCTCTACATTAAGTGGAGTTCCTCGCTCCACAGTTATTTTTATTGCTGACAAATGAGCAGAGTGCTCCCGGTTCCTTGTGCCTTGTCCCTCTGTCCAGCTATCAAAATAGTTGGTCAGAGAACTGGACCCAGTCACGATACGGAGAAACAACTAGTATGACTTCAGTGTTCAAAAACCAAGACCAATTTTACAAGCTGACAGATGGAAATAAATAAATAAATAAATATGAATATGTGTCACATTTACCATTTTATCGTGTGGAATAGCTAGCAGGAAACGGGAGAAAAACAACTGTCGTTTAGGTATTTTGTATTCTTTCCTTCTCGCCTCTTCTCCCTCCTCTTATTGCTCCTCCAATTTGGGGACTACATTTATTAGAAATTCATCGTGTTTCTATCAGGTTATTACACTGGGAGAATGAGTCATATAAATATGTTAGCGGCCGTGCCTCAATCGGCAAGAAGGGAAAATATTGTAGGGGCTCAGCTCAGCTTGCCGGGGATAAAAACAAGCTATAAGTAGTTCAGAAGGAAATTGTTTATATTGTGACTATAATCTTGAATCTTGACAAGTCGCATGATATATGTATAAATATAAATAACTTGCTCACCAATTATTTATGATGTGACTGGATATGAGCTTATAACAATCACTTTCCCATCCCAACAAACTTTTCCTCGCTGCTGCTGGTAGTGCTAATCTAGTTTTGGAAGGGGGACTGTTGACACTGACGCTGGGCATTGTTCCCATATCTCCACGAATTCCAAGGTGGGATGATGAGGGATAATGAGCAGGAAGCGGTATGAGATGAGATGGCGGAATAAAAGAAGCAAGCTTCAGTAAAAGATGGGCTAGCGCGATGGTCATGATCCTAAGCTCGAGTGATTTGGAATCTCAAAGTTTGAATTCCTGTCAGTTCCATCCGTCCCAATCACTCCTACGTGGGAAAGGAAACGCATCATTTTTTTTTCTTCGATAGTGGAAGGACTCACTTTTATTGGAAGTGACACAGAATGTGGGAGATCCACACCTAGATATAACTTACCTGTGAAACGGGAAGAAAATCTGAGGATGACTATTAGTGAAGGTTCTTGAGAAGGGATGGACTTGACAGGGATGATAAGCATGACGGGGTGACTACCCGAGCCCTCATGTCTTCATCTTCATTACTGTCACTCGCTTTCGTATGGCCGGTTTACATTTCCATTAAGGTTGGATGGTTGAAAGCGTGAAAAATAAGTGATTAGACAGTAGCTCCACTTTATTCTTAAGAGGAAGGAGCATTCAGAAGATAAAAAGGAAGTGGTGTGCTAACAAAAAACGTGAAGGGAAAGATCGTGGATGAAAAAATTGTCTATTTTTGGACTTGACTCGTTTCTTCTCATCTCTCGTTCAGAATAAGAAAGCATGTTCTTGTGATGGTATGCTGGTGATATGATAATAACGGAAACGGCTTTTTCCGCGCACGTGTCACCCTCCTAATAGTGGATTCTGGTCATCCAGCGAACAGATTGCAAAGATTCTCTTTCCGCAGATCATAAGCAAACCCTGGATTGCTAACTGGATTGGAAGGTCTTTTGAACGTTGGGAAGTACAGCTGGCGGGATCATCTGTGGTTATATAAGGCTCATCGTCACATACTCTGTATAATTGGCTATGCAATGGGGCTCAACAGCTCTGGTCATTGAGTCAAGAAAGGGAGCAGAATGGGAGCATTTCCAATTGCAACATGGCTTGCAAATTTCTACGTCCTTGCCCCATATTCCAGTGTGGTATGAGGAACTCGACAGTTCTGAAAAAACAATCGGAAAATCCTTTTCCAGTTTATTCCTATTTGTGCTAAATGATTGATTTGGAGAGTCAAGTGGCTTATATGAAATTGACATTTGTAAGTTGAAAAAAATTCTCATGGAAATCTATCTGTCTATCTGCGTCTACAGCAGAGTTCCCGTTTGTGATTTGTGTGTGTGTTCTCTAATCTCTTCCAAGCTTGTATTCCTTTCTGGAGGGATTCATTAACTGTTTGAATTTTTTTTGGAAAAACAACAACGTAATTCTGTTGTTTTTCTTGAAGCCTAACTCACCTTAATAGTTACTCATTCTCCGATATACTTATTAAATCCTTTGAGATTGATTACAAATTATAATATCTACTCTACATTATCTTCAAATTTTCCTCTCAATTACATTCTTCACTAGTCAACCCCATATGACATGCTGGATATAACTAACTCGAGCTAACTGTAATGAACGGGGAAATCCAAGATTGGAGAAAGCAAAGTAATCCAATTGATATGAATGATATAATGAGAAAAGAGGAGGCTAAATGTACAAAGCCTAAGCAAGCACACTGAGTATGTATTTAACACAAAAGATGTCCCATTTCAGAGTATTCTATCCCATCATCATTCCCACGACATAAGACGGCGTTCATACCCTATATTCTCCTGACTCCCTATCCAAAATGTTCACCAATTACACAAACTTTGGACTGCTAAAGTCCTCCCTTCCTGCTTTAACTCTTGCTGGTGCGGCAGGAAGAGATAAGAAGGTAATCGCACTCGCATCTGGAAGCAAGCGGGGAAATCGGTAAAAAAAACTAACCTTTGCTAAAATACTGATACTGACAAGTAAACAAAAGCCACAAGGTCACACTCATTTTACACAAAACAAGATTGAAAACAAATTCACCCACTTGCTTCCTTCCTATTCTTTGCTATTGAGTTAAGAGAAAAATTTGTATAATACTAATCACTCTATAACTAATGTCAACTAACTTTTAATTTTAATAAATAAATCACTTCACTGCAATCTCGTATTAGTTTTAATTGGCTTCATTTTATTTTATCTTCCACCATATTGCACCAAGTTTATTGACCATTCACCATAATGCATATAGCACTGCTGCAAAATATCATGTGGGGTCCCTATAACTTTCACAGAAACAGTTAATTCAGCAATTAACCGTGTCTCAGGAATGATGTGTCACTTGTCTGCCGCATCATTACAACTCGCAAGAATAAAGACTCAACCATAACCAAATATATCCTTAATTCCCTTAATAAACAGCCTATGCATGAGAGCAATTTAACCTAAGGCTGAAAGATTGGTTTGCATAAATATTAAAATAGTTTTTAAACTAGAGAAAGCATAGGGATGACTTTTCCTCAAACGGAAGCTCATTAAAGGTCGGATTTTTGTTGTCGGGTTAACCCACTGCACTCCTTCCCAGCTGAATTTATGGAACATGGTTTATTGTGGTCCACGTCTGTCCATGTCAAATGGAGGGGCCACCCTACTCTACTACGCTTCCATCCAAACACCGTTTTCATTGTGTTTGCTCAAGCTGAATTAGTTACTCTCCATCACTCTGTAAATATATGACAAAGGCATTCTATTTTTTATTGTGAGCATTATGCCGAGGTATATTTAGCCTACTACATATTTCTTGTCATTTCGACAGTCTGGAATCTAGATAGGCGGACCTAGCTTTTGGAGAAAGGTAGAAAATAGGGAACGGGAGAAAGCACGCGATGAAACAAAAAATGGTGGCTATAACAGGGAACTAGCCATCCACAGCTATACAAACTTGCGACCGGATAGGAAAACCCAACATACCTCTACAAGACATAACGCACATGACAACCATTTCAAGTATGCCTCTTCAATTAAACTTACAAAAATTTATGTATAAAAAACATAAAAGATATTTACTGCAATACGTGTCGACTTTTGTACGAATGATCAATGGGATTGTACTGCTGAAGTCATGGTGTTGATCTGCTTACTTAATTTTGCATCAGCTTTTACCCTATATGGTAGTAATTTGTACGCTACAAAATACCATTTTTAAATATTTTGCATTTTTTGATATAAAAAGGCATTACAAAATTTTCTACTTGTTTTCATATTGAGCTTTTAGTAATTCCAAGTAGCAATCCCTGTTGTCTTCTACATTAGAAAATTTAGTTTGGTATAACATTGGTGCAAAAAAAAATTGTATTGCGTTTTTAAAAATTAGAACTTAACATTTCATCTAAAAAATTACGCAAATTTTTTGCACTTTTTGGCCTTTTTCTGGTGTTGACGTCAACCAATTTTGTTGGTTAACGAACTCGATTCTGAAATTAATAAAAATAAATATGCATCTACAGACAGAAAATCCAAAAAATCTCAAAACTGTGGACGCTATAGTGTTGACAGGCAAAAAGACAGACGGACAGACTGCCCAGGCGATCTTAGTAACTTGCGTTTTACCTAACGGTCGCAAGCTAATAATAGGGTTGAGGCTGAAAAGTGAGTTTCCGTAAAAAAAAAAATAAACTCCAGTCCCATGGATTACATTGGCTGGGGTATAGTATTCAGTTTCACTTTTGTAGTGGCCTGGCTACACACAACATACCAAAGTTGTACTTACTGCTAATGCATCCTTTGTGTCAGATCCCTTTTTTAGGGAAGGAAAGTGAATGAAACAAAAGAAAACAAAAGCTGTGAAGCTCAACCATTTGCATGGCACGAGGAACTGCAAGTTTTGCTTTCACTGGATTTTGCCGAATGTAAAAAAAAATGATTTCGAGGTGTTTTTGTACGCAAGTGACCCAAACTTACTTAGTAAACGCAACACCGTGAGAATAGTTTCATGCGATTTGGAAAATTATTGTCAGTATTAAATTGATTATACGCCTAACACATTTTATAGCGGATTGGAACAATGAGGAGTGAACGGATTATAATATGATTGAGAATTTTTCAGTTGAAAAGCGTTGTGAAGTTGATAAACCAATAGCTCGCCAACTGTAACCAACACAACCATAAATTAATGCAGTAATCCCTTAACTGCATTCTTTACTACCGAATGAGCCGGCCGCACAGCCACAGCCACAGCCACAGCCACAAACGAGCTGTCAAATTCTCAAAGAATATAAGCTAAATATCAGTTTACTATCAAAATGCCTCATAAAAGTTCCCTTCCCAGCCTAAACTCTACTGGTTCTAGATAAGGAAAGTAGTTTAGTTCCATACTAAAGTCAATTAGACTGGGACACTTGACAATTAAATCATCTCATTCTATGGAACGTACGCTAACCTCCCCACTTTTATTTAAGGTTAGCGATTACGCTTATCCAGCAAATTGTTTCGCAAATATATGTCTTTATCGATTATTTTTATCTTATATCGGAAATCATAGCGGGTTTGGGCTTCCCTTCCACTGAAATAAAATGTATTGAATCCACTGCTCCCCATTCAGCAACACTTTCTCCTCCTCTATATTTGTGCACCGAATGTAATGCGTGCAGTTTTTTACTTTAAGTTTGGTAGGAACCGCACTACCACGACCATCATTCTTCCACCAGCAGAATATTTTACCATCTTGTTTGCCCATCACCCTTCCTCATCTATCATTACTCCCGCTATGTTGTTTTACTACAAGCAATAACAGTTGTAATATTTTTTCGACATGACATGCAAGGAAATCCAACAAAACTCTCCTCTCAAAACAAAAACTCGGCTCTCTCTTGTCCGCTCCTCTTTCCCTCTTCATACTGTCCTGTTCGTCATGAAATCACACCGCTTCTCAGCCAAGAACATGTTGTTCCTTCACCTTTGTTTTGCAGGGGCTACCAATAAATTGTCATTGTTACTATTCCATGTCGCATGTCACCTCACAATGGGCACTGCTATAGCCTTATCCAGACTCGGAGAGAGGAAGACGGCGATGCTCATTAAATTCCTAAGAATACATCTCTTTTCTAATGTCTCCCTTGTCCACTTTACCTCACCTCATTCATTTTTAAATACCAACTTACTTTACTTAAGTACTCTCCTTCACCTGGGGGAGCACACTTACACTATACTCGTACAAGCATGACTAAATGTCTCGCATAATAACTTTGTTCCGTTTTCACTCTTCCCCAGACCAGACAACACACTTGCATGAAAAAGAAAGTAGTGAAGGAAAAAAGCCGCAAAGAGGGTCAACTGCCAGTCATGTCATGCAAAGAAAGTTGAGGTTGAGTTAGGTATAAAAATTGCACATTTTTAATTTGCAAGTTGGAACTAAACACATATGCCAGCCATCAGCTGATGATGACTAAATCATAAAATGTGAATAGGCTTTTAATTGCAGTAGCAACATGGGTTCCTAATGAGGGCCGTATGCATGATTTGCTAAACACGTTGATTGAGCAAGTAGGTGTGGGCCCACTCCTGTTTACATTTATTTGCCGCTCTCATCACTTGCCAGTTTAGCTCGGAAATTTAATCTAGCTCATTCATTCATTAGTTGACCACCATTCATGTATTTTTTAAAGTTATAATTAGCTAGCGTGTATATTTATAGTCTTTACATTTATTTACTAATATGTTTACTAAATGGATTTGAACATTAGTTTTTCATGTGGATACATAAGTCATGGCCAAAGTGGCTCTTGCCATGCCATGTCTCCAAACACTGCTATGATTTTTCCAGAGTTCCAGTTTAGCCAGTGCTCTGCTCCTGCTCTCTAAAAATTCAGATTCTGGTTCACCACTCCTTAAAATTTTATTCTTGAATATGGAATGAGTAGGAAATTTAGCCTTCACTTTCTTAACAAGCCTTACATGCCACTTTCTGTTCTTGAGAAAGGACTTGAGTTGTTTTTAGATCGCAGCGAGAGTGCGAGGCAAAAATACAGATAGACCTATATCATTTTATACTTACTATGGATAGATATCATCTCTTTAAAAAATCAGTACATCAGTTATGATTCCAACTAACTGACCAAGTCAACCAGTTAACTAAGATAGATTTAAGTATAGCAAAAACGATCTTATAAAAAGGGGCGGTCCTCTCCGCATATATAAGGCCTTCAGACGTGAAGCTTTTGGTGGCCGATAAAAATGTCTCTCCTTTAACAAGAGCATAAAGTAAGGGGTGAGTAAGAAACTCGACCATATTATGTCACTGGAGTCTTGACTAAAAAGATATCTACATAATGTATATTGGGAGCCCAACCTCGTAGCATCCTTCCTTGGAAGCCGTTGTGGGAAGAGGGAAAGTCAACATTATTAACTTTTCATCGACTCAATCACCACCGCCTCTTCGTGGAACTGCGACACAATAAAATCTAACGATAAGAGTCATGCATACAACATAAGCATATCCGCTGCTCCGAAAGTTGCCTCGTGTGTGTCTTCAGCTCTCCTCAATCTAGCCCTCCACACAAGCCTCAATCCAGTCCTTTGATATCGAGCTGATTGTGAGTAATTGAATACAGTGTTTGCACTTACAACTCAGGCTGGTGGAGGTACTTCCAGGTGTGTATAAATTTTCATGAAGTAGTAAATAAGTGCTTATCTCCCCTATGCTATCCCTATAGTCGTAGAATTTTTTACGAGGCTCTAATAAAAAACCAACATCGCATAACATAACTGTTACTACCACTAACTATATACATGTCATTTAGGGCTGTTTACTACAGTTTATTATAATTGAATAGCTTTCCCTACTTTCACTCAGAGTCAGCTCCAGCAGGTTACATGAGTAAATTGTAAATACATACTATACTACAAGCACATAGCACAGTTCATGTTAAGGTGGACCACCACCATCATTATCAGTTCCTCCAACTCTTGTCTACTCCCATATGGCATGGCCAGTGTAGTCCGGTGATCAAGAGCCTTGAAAGGTCTAGTCCAGACGACTTGGGATTACACTTTACTATCATTAGCCTTCTTGACTTTTATCCGAGGACATCATAATATACGTAACGTAACAAAGTAAAATCTCAATAATCCCCTCTTCCCCCAACTCATGTCGCTTTCCCTACCTTTTCCCTACAAACAAGTTATATATGACACGTTCTCTTATGGAAGCCATAGACTGACACTATAAGATATAAGCGTATTTTTAAAAAGTAGCATGTGGGCTAATGTGTATAGGCATGTCTGATAAGGGGAAAGTTAGTTACAATCAGTCGCTCACTTACTTTCTTTCTCTTTGTTAGTACGTAATTCACTCGGGGAAATGCCGAGCCAATTTTCCCTGTCCAAGGGAAAGTCCGAGTTTGAAAAATAAAAAATGTAGTTCCGGTTTCTCGTATTAAGGTCGACTTTTGAACATGCAAGGGAGTAAAATAAAAGCTAGATAAGCATATGCATATAGATTATTATACTGACTAGCTGAGAAATGGTTGCGATATCCGGATAGCCAAGGATTTCATACAGCTCTCATTCCCATTTCATTCCTTCTTCCCAGCCACAGCCAAAGGTTCCCTTTTCTCTCCCATTTCTAACCTCAATTTGCCAACAACAAGGTGCGTGCAATCCAGAACAGTATATCAATCTAAATGAACAAAGCGAGATAAAAAATGCAATTCATGCCATGTTACAATGTAAACTGACATAATTTATAATTTACCTGAGTTTTTAACATACTAAATATTTATGATTATGAGGACGTCTAATTTATAAACTCCAATTGTTACTGCCATGACATGACAGGAAATTGGGGAATGGTCAAAACTTATTTATGTTGAGCTGCTACATACATCACCGTCACACTTTTCAGCTTTATTTGTCCTAGCAATTAATCTCCTCCCATTACTAACATTCTAAATTAATGATTAGCACCTCAAACTTACAATTCTTACAAACGAAACTAATTGCATCAAAGTGATGATGATGGGATGGGACCAAAGAATGGCAGTGATCATGCTTTATATGAACTTTAAATTAAAAAATTCAAATGTAATTCCAGGTGATGATCAATTTTATCTCCGATAATATGATGATGATGATGATGATGATCCTTCGCTGAAAGCTTCCAAAGGGATTGACATGAAAGGAAGTGTGAAGCTAAAAGAGTATAATAGTTCCCAAACAGATTGCTCAGGATGGCTTGATCATTGTCCCGTTTTGCTATTGATGACCAAAATTAATGCTGCTCTTTGATGCTGTGTGTGTGTGAAAACTGAGTTGTGTGAGCTAAAGGAAATCTAATATTTAAAAAAGATATATCAACGGAAGCTAAAAAATCTCGGTTTTGATCGTCCCTTCTTGGAGCTGTTGTTTGTCTTGTTCTGAGTTGATTTTTTGACTCTTCCGCTATGTTATCCACTGTGAACATCAAAACGGATTTGAAAAGGTCAGCCAACTTTATGTGCTTTAACAAACATGTGCTCAATCTAATTACAATTTTTTTGAAAGCAAAACTTTCAATTAACTGCTAACCTTGTTTGTCTTTCTTGTGTGCTTATCAAACACTACATTAACATCCTTTTTGTTATATTTTTGGGTAAGTAACAGACCAAAAGCAAACAAAATAATGCCTGGGAGAAAACAGATTTGGAAAGTTACGTTTTCCTTTTTTAATGTGAGCTCTGCCTTTGTGAAGTTTCCTTTTTTCTCTTCCTTTTAAGCACCAAAACAATATATTTTAAACAGCCGTTTATTCTTTTAGTGGTCTCTTGATGGTTAGCTTATAGCTAAATCACAAAGGAAATATATCATCCATATATCCAGCGTAAAAAATAATATTATCGTTCTGAGAGAAAACCGTCAGTGAGAACCAGCTTTAATTTGTTTTCCTCAGAACACTCCCATTTTTAACGACTGTTCACAAAAACAGACTCCAGAGAACATGCTCCATACATAGTATTTACATACAATAGATCTATGGAGAAGAAGAATCAGGCGAAGAAAAAGAAAATCCTTTTCATCTCTCTTTCTCTTTTTATGTGAACAAAATAAAAAATATACAGACTGTAGCTCTTAATAACTTCCAAGCCATCTTTTATTCCTACGTACCTTTCTTTCTTCCTTCTGTTGGATCCCTTTCTGGAGTTTTTCTTCAAAATCTTTTCAAATATCATATTTCTCAATGTTCATATTTTTTGGTTCTCGGTGGTTTCGGGTCAGAATTTGTGCTTGAAAAAAAGACTTTAGTCAGTTGAATCTATTATGTCGTAAAGCATACGGATTCCTTTGACTCTGTTCATTTGCCTCTGAAGCCAAAACAGTGCAAGTTGATCTCTTAAATGTTCCTTGTTCATCTTCGCTTGACATGAAAGAAGAAGGAAGGTGAAGTTGGAACTGTCCGAGTCAATACTACCGCACTGCTCATTACATTCAGTCGTCAGAGCGGGACCATGCTTCCCATTAAGTTTTTTAAAATGCTCGTTCTTTGGAAAAAATGTAACAATTTCGCACTATCTCTCAGCTTTTGCAACAGATGTCATCTCTAGTTCGGTATATGCAGAGCAGTTGGACTACTACTTTACTCTTTACTACGCCGGCTTGACTATCATCACTCATTACTCATTAGTATCAACATCCCACTTTAAAGAAAGCATAGTCCGTCCTAACAGTCCTAACAACCAGACCACAGCTTGAGCTCCGCTACATTTCTACATTTCTACTTTGGGGGAATGAAAGTGATAATAACGTGCTAAGCACGGTTACACCTTATCTCCGCACATCAATCCATCTCCTTCATTCATTCTTTGTCTGAGGAAGCAAAGAGCATTAGCCCAGTGCAGTGGGACCAGTCTCTTTCAGATTTCTCATGAAAAAAGAGAAACTACAGGGTTGGCTAAAAAACGAGGGACAAAAAGTACAAATATATTAGAGATCTAGTCACTCTGAGGATGATCAACCGAGCTCTAGTTCATGATGCATAATTTTGGATGCAGTCCATCCATCCATCCTTCGGGACGGAAGGAAGTATTTTTGCACACGTAAATAAATGTAAATACTCAGCAGGCACTAGTGGGATGCTGCTGGGAGCAAAACCTTCCTTCCAGCCCATGTAGTTATATCCACATAGCAGTATCATCCTTCTCGAGCAAGTCAGCACTCTTAGCAATGGCTTCCCGAGCTTTTTCACTCGCCCACATGATAATACACTGCTATTGTGAATTGTGAATAGGAGGCCTTTCATACTGGAAAGGTTAACGCCACACTTAGCAAAACCATTTTGCACAATGAAGTAAAAGTCCCCGGGCAGCAGATAGCGCAGTGGAGTTGGGCACAGTTGGAAGAGGAATAAGAAGAGGAGAGAAGGGAGAGGGATGGGAGTTGTCGGCCGCAATAATTCTTAATTATCCCTCAAGCTCGCCATTCCAAACACAAATGATAAACGATCCGCCCAGCGCACTACTATTATTATCTACAGAGAAGCAAAATGAATTGTGTGCAGTGCTAATAATGCATAAATATTGGGAAGGCCAAACTCGCAAATCATACTGAAAAGGAAGCAATCCATTTTTATATACGGGGAAACAAAAATGTTTCACAATGGGTTGTCCATTTTGTAATTGGAGTAATTAAGTTGAAATAACACGCTGACAAGATCAAAATACATATTATTTTAGGGAAATATTAGGTTCGAATTTTAAGTCCCTTCTCTGTTAAATTCTTTATGTTCATATCTTATCATCATCATTATATGACACATTAGCAGGTATGCTATTTTCAAATTTCTCTAAATTTTGCGAAATATCTCAGTTTTCCCTTCCTGATTTCGTGATGTGAAATGTTCTCAATGTTGCTCTTCCTTGTTCCTCGTGCAAAGCATAAAACAGATGAGCCTAAAATCCGTCCATTTTATTCCTATTCACGATCTATTCACACATTAAGCTAGGGTTAGACTTTTGCGTTTCCTGGGGAATGTAAAGACGGGGAATATGCCATTTTGCACAAAATCTGGAAACCTCTTTCTAGCCCGGTTAACATATTCTTCCCCGTATCGTATATATATACTCGCTGCATTTCCCGATGAAGGGGCGAAAATCCATACATTACGTTATCAAAAAAGGGGGTATGGGGTCTGCGGGTAAAGCAGATGCATTTAATGAAACTTGATATTCTAAAATC